>VYXD01007159.1:0-38906 GCA_013397195.1 Hylia prasina
CCCAGCTAAGAGCTGCAGTATTTACAGCACTGTCCCAGCTGTAAAAACCTTTTCTGGGAATCAGAGGTTGGGCAGTGGAGATTGCAAAGGACTTTGTGAGAATTACCATCAGATGGATTAGCTAAGCACCATCAGGCCAAAACTGTACAGAAACATTAGACAAGGCGTATTTGAAAGCCAGTGCAAAGTCTTTTGAGGATTAAGTCCTTCCACTGTTGTTCCTTTCAAAATAAGTAAAAGCAAGGTAAGATTAATTCCTTGTCAAGCCCATGAAGGACAGACTCCAGTACAGAAATAAACACAAATTGAATTTACTCTGGTGGCTTCAGATAGGTCACATCAAGCCAGAACTAATGTAGTATTGACCTGCTCTTACTCTAGGACTACATAACAAAGCAGCCAACAGCATTGCAGGCACTGCAAATTCATTTCCTTTAATAATGTCTGGGCAGCAAAGTTAGCCTGGGATACAGGCACCTCCAGAGGCAGGCAGCAGGATGAATACTAAAAGTTGGACATTTAGGTACCATCTGAGACAGACAAGTGCCTGCACTGCTCACCACAGCCCTGACCACTGAATGCCCACACTGCTGCTCTCACCAGTAACACCCCAAGGCCTCACTGGGCAGCCACAACCCAGGGAAGGCAGCATCTCCAGGCACTCAGTGTACATTTTGAAGCCACACAAAGCTGCCAAATTTTAAGTAGCACAGGCACCAAAAGAACCCCCCATCCTGTGCAGATGCTGTGCTTGACCTCTGCTGCACATTTTCTGCAGAGGCTGCTGCGATTTCGTCCATCTTTGCAGCCCCCAATGGAAGTCAGCTGCTGTCACAACAGCTGTGCTGGGAATCCCTCCTCTCAGGCCCCTGGAATCACAGAATCAACGAGATTGGAAAAGACCTTTGAGATCATCAACTCCAACCTAGGACCTAAAACCTCCCCATCAACTAAACCATGGCACTGAGTGCCACGTCCAGTCTTTTTTTAATCATGTCCAGGGATGGTGACTCCACCACCTCCCGGAGCAGACGGTTCCAGTGCCCAATCACTCTTTCAGTGAAGAATTTTTTTCTGACATCTAACCTAAACTTCCCCTGGTGCAGCTTAAGACTGTGTCCTCTTGTTCTGTCCGTTGTTGCCTGGGAGAAGAGACGGACCCCCATCTGGCTACAATCCCCCTTCAGGTAGTTGTAGACAGTGATGAGGTCTTCCCTGAGCCTCTTTTTCTTTCCAGACTAACAACCACAGCTTCCTCAGTCGTTCCTCAGAGGGCTTGTGTTCCAAGCCCTTCATCAGCCTCGTTGCATCCTCTGGACGTGTTCGAGCGTCTCAGTGTCCTTCCTAAGCTGAGGGGCCCAGAACTGGACACAGCATTCAGGGTGCAGCCTCACCAGTGCTGAGTACAGGGGGAAAGACTGGGGGGTTCAGGTCTGATGTTTTATTTACTGATTTTCATGCAAGGCAATGAACATGAAGACAAAGAACTACAAGAACAAAGCACTGAGCAGTATCAAGCTGATGCCTTAAGGAAGTTTTGAACAATCTCCCTGCCCTTGTACTGGATGATCTTACAGAGATTACACAAAAACATCTTAGAATAAAATATTTATCATATTCTCCAGTAAAGCAAGCATGCAGCTTTTAATGGAAATGCCATACAAACTTCAGATGGAGTTCAGTGGATCTTCTCTGGGCCTTCTCTGCCCTTCCATCAAACCAGGGAATTGACATCTCCTCTCTGTAATTAAACTATTATCAGCCATGTAACAGATCAGAAAGCAGTGCGAAAAGCACAATGCACCAACCAGCGCAGCTACATAAGATCCAGAACATGTCCACGTCATTGTGTACTTTAGACTGATGCTTATAAATTAATTTCTGCCAGCTATAATTCCATCAAGCAGTCCCTGAAACTGGGTTGCTCCCACTCATTAATGAAATCTTGGGAAGCATCAAAGAGTTGCCCCCACAACTTATTCACAACCATAGTTGCTTTTCATAGGAGTTGCACGATACATCAAAGGGCAAAATAAATCACACCTGCTTGTGCAAATAAAGGGCAAGTAAGACTAAAAGTGGATGTTCCTAAGAAGTTTCCATCAGAATGCTTTTGAAGGAAAACTGGGCTGTTGACAAAACTATTTATCACAAAGCATTTCTTTTCCTCAGGGAGCTTCTACAGATTGAGGAGGTAAACATTTGAGACAAAGCAATCAGAAAACTTTCAGCCACAAAGAGAAGATATGCTGCCACATTTCAACAGGCAGTCCTAGAGGTGCCTTTTCTCTGCATTTTCTTCTTTCTGGACAAATTGGTTTGGGCTGAATCTCTTACCAGGCTGTGGTAGCAAGAGGGGTTGCGCAGCACACGCTGGGAGAGCACACTCCTGGGACACAACAAACAAATGGTGAGAAGGAGGATGTGAAATAAGGATGCAAAGTCTCTCTGCAAGTCCTATTTCATATCTTCTCCTTGATAAAAGCTAGATTTCCAGCAGGAAACACACACAAATTTCTTACCTGCCAAAATAGCTATTGCTATTCCAGGATACCAGAGTTGATAATTTCTTCCCTTTCTTGAGTCAAGATCTCCCAGTTGGAAACAGGGAACACTCCAATAAACAACTTCTCTCTTGTTCTTATTCAATCTGCAGTCCCCTCCAGAGACAGATCCATATGGGGACACAACCTTGTAGGAAAAAGTGGCTCCATAAAAGGAGAAAAAAATTAAAAAGGAGCAAAGAAGCCCTTAAGATGTCTGCCCTTTTACCTCTAACGATTTACGCTCAACTCCTCTCCTCCTCACATGAGCATTTATTACTTCTATTAGTTGTTTTACCTGATGGCTGAGGAAAGGTGAGGGAGTTAGATGAGGGTAAGGGAGACTGGGAAACATCAGCAATATCGCCAAGATCTCTCTTCCCTTTCATAAGCAGTTTGACTTCTAAGTTCCCAGTGAACAGAGAAGAACAGATTATACACCAAAATACCTGTTTCAAACCCCTGCAGTCAGAGCAGGACCCTGTTTCAGAGGAAATGGTGGTACAAATGCCCCAGAAGATCATCCTCACAGCCTGATGACTTGAGTTGGTGGCTCATCTGCATGGCAAATAGGCACTGCCTTGCAAACCCCAGCTCCAGGAAGGTCTGAGGGACCCACTCACACAGCTTTACCCTTCATGCCTCTAAGCAAGCATTATTTATAGCCTCACACTCAACCCGTAATAAACGCGAATCAGATTAAAAACCCATTAATAGTTCATATTTATTAGCAGTGCATGGAAGATACTCATAAAAATAAGTAAATTATGTTGGTGCAAGCCTGCACATTCACTTCTTTAAATGAGATTTTGAGTTCATTGCATATTAAATCATTTCGCTCTTGGACTACACAATATTCTCATTTCAAGCAAGTTCTCTAAAGACACTGTTTTGCCCTTTTAGCCACCATGCAGTAGGGCCACCATTTAAGAGCAGTCTCAACATCATACTGAGGGCCCCATGATTTCAGTGGCCTATGCTTCATGGCTCTCATAGCAGCAGTGCTTCCTTTGTCCAGACACTGTAAATGTTTGCTACCATGTAGAACATATGTTCCACACGTAAGTTACTTTTCTCCAGCATTATTTATGTGGAAAAAGCTACAGCTTAGTGCAGGAAAAGACCTTTAGAGGACCTTACATTTCAGGATTGCCACCAAAATCTGAAAAGGACTTTCTTATCCAATCACTTTTCTAAGCTGCTCATCTTTGTTATAATTCCTTGCCGCACAGACTCAACCACAGGCTCTGCAGACCTCCTTCTCATGTGGGCAGCAAACTTGCTGCCACCATGGAGAGAGGTGCTCCTTCCTAAACACCAAGGAGAAAGTGGCCATGCCACCCTACAGCACAAGGCTGGGCAAAAAAAAAGAAATGTGGTGAGAGGTGCTACCCCATTTCAGGATCAGGAAAAACAGAACTTGCGTTTTTTTCAGGATCAAGCAGCTTCCTGAGGAGGAGCCATGTGCTTTTTAAAATTCCAAAATAAAGTCTACTGCAGCTCAGGATTCAGCAAACATCCAAAAACTGGATAATTCCTAGAGTTAGGTTCCTTGCCAGCCTATCTTTTGCTCCATCTTACTAACCTAGCTCTACATCAAACTCAGGCTGTGTGGCACAAAACAGAACTCACCCAAGACCTACACTTAAATGGCTTTACAAGGAAATGCTGCTCAGAGGTGGATTTCCCAGCTCCCATGATTTCCAGTGTACATGAGTGCAAATAAAACGGTAATTTTGTACAACATCAGTCTGGTCCTTCATAAGGGCATGACCAACTTTGCATCCCAGTTTCCAAAATCAAACCCAGATATGCAAATTTTCTTTTCCAAAGGTATATTTTATCATCTGGAGCATAGGAGCAGATGAACAAGTGAAGCCAGATAGCAAAGCACACCTCATCTTTTGGCACTCAGTAGGCAGGGATGCTCTGGCAACAAGCAGGTAGCCAAGGTATCACTGGTACCTCAGCTGAGCCCTCACTCCTTATGACAGCAGCAGATACAAGGATCCATTGTTGAGAGTCTTGAAACACAGCCATGACTACATACATTTACATACATTTCACTGCTTAGACAGAACCTTGGGAAAAAAGAAGACTATCACAGGCACTACGCTGCAAACACAACAAATATAATCTGGTTACAACCGACTGCAGAGCCTATGATACCGCTGGCTATGGGGAAAAAAAGAGAGAGGCACTCTGAGAATTAATGTTCTTCCAGTCTATAGAGAAACAAATGAGTTTCTGGTGCTGAACAATTAGTACTCCTGTTAATTATGCGTGCGGGTTAGAAATAACACCAAGCATTTGGGACTGCTTCCATTTCGATTGTTTTCTTTCTGCACTGGATAACAAAAATATATTCAGACAGCTAAATAAATCCTTCATAACACTGATGGGACTTCTTGTTCACAGCAAGCAGTTATGCAAATTGCTAATTATGAGGCAGAGATAATCATAATCTAGCGCATTTATGCAACCCACATGTACAACAGGGATAGCTAAAGCAATAGTTGCCTTATTGTCCTCACTGCATTTTTAAAAGTCATGCCAATGGCTAGCTCACTGCTTGGCAGCACAGCCTGGCTCAGTGGGTGTTACAGCCCAGGAGCAGCCACATGCCCCTGGGATGCCACAAAATAGAAGATTTAATATACTGGAAAATAACACAGTCACAAGGAATAAAAACTCCAGGTACCTCCTAGAAAAATAAATGGGAGAGTGGGTAACAAAATACCCCCACTGGTTTTGAATTGTCTGTTGAGAGCTTGTTGCACCCTAAGCCCAGGTAGGTACTTAGCCACTTTTCAGTGGTGCCAGGCCTCAAATCCTGGGCTCTCAGGACACCACTGCGTCAAGTTCCACCTACTTGAAGCCTGTCTGAAATCTGGACTTGGTGTGTTTGAGCAGAAGCACATCAGACAGTAGGGACCCTCAGAGCGCCCATTTTGAGGCATGAACTCACAGGCCTGAAAGGAAAAGGGCTCAGAGTTACCCAAAACAGTGATCCTCCTACCACGAATGAAGTAGGCACATGAAATGAAAACTTCAGTGGTTATCCTGAACTGAATTTCATGAAAAGTATCAGCTTTAGGGATTTCCTTTTGCTTCACACTTAGTGAGACTAATTTAAAACACCTAACAGTCATAAAACAAAAACCAAAAACGTGAGAAAGAAGGAAGACTGAACACAAACCTGCCCAGCCTAGAGCAGTTCCTGCTCATTTACTCTCAGCCAGCACACACTAGCCTTGCTATTTCTGTCCAGTTTCCCAGACCAGTTATTCCAGCTCAATAAAACCAGCAGTGCATTATCATTTTCATTTAAGGCTCCAAATCCCAAAGTTTACACCACTTAATGCAAAAAAAAATAGACGTAAGAGAACAAAGCACTGCAATGTTGGGGAAAGTGCATGGTGACATCCAAAAAAAATCCTGCAAGGGAACAGCCTGGAAGGTGGCCTGTTTCTGCCCTAATTAGCTATCGTTTTGGCAAACCCAAGGGATATGCAGTGAAAACAACCCTGTGACTCCACATACCCAAAACACAGAGAGAAGCTCTAGATGAGCTCTGAACTGGAAATGATGGATGTGGCTCACTTGCACTGTAATTAAATCTCCTTCCACAAAATAAGAACAGTGATCTGTGTCCTGCTGCAAAAGCCTGCTGCATCATGGAAATGGAAAAGACCGATCAGACAGACCTGAGAGGAATTGCCAATGATTTTGTTATGCCTGTTGGTAAGATATTAAACTCAAAAAAAGAAACAGTTTGCTCAGACCTGACTGCCTCTGCTGAGTGAGCAGCAGCAGGGTGTCAGGAAAGGGGTCATAGCTGGAGGGTCCCCGAGCTAGTACTGAGAAAGCAGCCACCACACTTGGGTGCTGCTGCCCAGCACAGTCCTCTGCTTGCAAGGAGCTGGAGGTGAGCAGGTGAAAGAGTAAAACTGCAGGGCTGGATGCCCATTCAGCCCATGAATGCCAGCCCACCTGCCCCTTGCCTGGTGGTGCTCATGCATGTGCCAGACCCAGCACTTCAGAACTGCTGGGTCACCTGGCACCCTCTGGGGCCATCCCTGTGCCTTGCAGAGGGTGCACAGCAACAGCAGGGGAGAGCTGCACCTAAGCATGGATGCTGTCCAGCTAACAGCAGTAGCTTTCCAGGAGAGAAACTCAAAACCAGCAAACAGAGACAGTCCAGGATCAAGCCTTCGAAACCTGAGAAACAACCCAAGAATCCCTTCAGCTACACAAACACATCCATGCTTGATCATTTGTATTTGGTTTCAGCTCACAGCTTTTATGTTCTTGTCTTCCAGCTGTTTGTAGGAGCAGGAGGATTAGAAATTTATTTTGCTCCTTGAAGAAGAATAATGCAAGTAAAATCTTAGTTCCTAAAGAGGAACCATCAAAAAAACCATTTTCAAGAAGTTGCATTTGGTAGGTTCCTGAATGTATTATGCTGTGTTTGATACTCACATGGCCCACCAAATTCAGTTCTACCCTGGCTGGTATTTTGCAGCACTAATACCTAAATCACTGGAGACAGAATGGGACATATCACAGAGTTCCATTTCAACTGCTATTTCCCCTCCAAAATGTAATGTAAAAGCCAGGTTAGACAAAAACTGCAAATCTGGATGCATTGTGTAATATAATGAGCTTACCTGCAAGTAGGAATTTCCAGAAAAGTAAAGATGAAAACCGGAAGAATGCCAAATATCCAAACATTTTGAGCGTTTCCCATCATTGCAGGTGAAAGGCATTAGGAGAGAAACAAAAAGACCCTGATTAGCATAACAATACACTGTTTACAACACATTTTTAACACTCTTAATTGCATTCATAATACCAGTAAGAACCAGGAGGTGACATACCAGTTTTTCGTTATAGGATTTGGTTATATTTGAGATGGGATTGACACCATTTTTCATAATAATGGGCTCCAATTTACAGCCCTCACTCAGGTAAAGCTCACACAACAGCCACAGAATTGCAGATGAGATAAGGAAAACTTAGCAAAGGTTGGCCTGAAGGTACAGGTCCTCTAGCCAAGAAAATACAAAAAACCCCAAAAAGGTCCAGGAATGAGACAGCTGTAATTTATACCCTGTGGCAAGCAGAATTCGAAGTCTGCTCTCTTTTTACCAAGGTTTCTATCTGCACCTGCATGGTGCATTTCAAATTCATTCTTTTTCCTTGTGGAAATCAAAACAAAGTCATAAGAACTTCATTCCAGCACCAGTCTGTTGCCCATATAACTTTATGTGATCAAGCCTCACATAACCGTAATAAAAGAACTCTGTAAAACATAGTTTTATAATACTTGAGCATACATTTAAACAGCTGAGGAGTTCCTCCAACCTGATGGAGTGCACTGTTTTCCATCTATTCCTGCAAATTTCAGGGGGCTTTCACTGCTCCTTTGTGGCTCACATTCCTGCCCAGCAGCTAGATGGAAACTCGCAGGGCAGTTACTTACAACTGACCTGCCTGTTGGAGAAGAAATAATTCTCATTTGAGCAGTAAGAGGAATCTACCTTTGCAGTGCATCCTTAGGAAAAGACACACTGTGGGCTGCTATATAGAAATTGTCTGGAATTTATATTTCTTTTTCTTGTTTGTGTTTATTTGTTGCTTTGGTGTTTTTTTCTTCCTCCTCCTTCAAAAGTTAAGGAAAATATGTGGACTGGTATCTCAAAGATAAAATAAGAAACACAGGATAAACAGATAGAAATACCATAAGGATCTATCTCTTTACATTTGATTACACACCAGACAACCTGAGCTCCTGTAATCATATGAAATCAGAATCTGTACTGCTGTTAAACACATAAATTGTTTCTACTCCCTGATTACTAGGAAAAGCTTGAAAATGTGACCCCACAGGCCTGGAATAAGCAAATAAAGAAGATCCAAGTTTGGCTGTGATCCTGCAAAGCACTTAAGCACAAGCTTAGCTTTGCAAAATCAATGGGACCTTGTGAGCTTCTAGAGAACTTCAAGCTCATGAGAGATTTGTGGAATCAAATTGGGAAAAAAAATCTGAAGGTCTTAAGTCTTAACCTAATTGTATTTCAGCTTTTCTAATGGCTAAAGTTTTAATTTAAATGCTGAAGACTAAGCTTAATATGTTTGCATAAAATTATTTACTCATCAGTCTTTAAAAAGGTGAAAGGCCTTACAAGACCTTCAGTGGGGGATCTGACAGAGCATGTATGAACCACAGCCCCAGTGCCCCTAAGTGGGATGGCAGCAGACCCAAACATGTAGAAGACAAAATCTATCTTAATTACATCTTACATCTATCATAATTACAGCACTATATCCAGTGCCTTCAACATAAATATTACTTCCATGCCTGTGTCACTTCAAGTCTGCACAGTTTAAAATGGAAAAAACCCTTCAAAGTTGTTATTGCACTTCACTTCAAGCTGTTACAACCTTGAAAAGTAAAATAACAGAACTGTTTAAATTTTGAAGCATTTGGGAAGAAAATGTTTAAAATGTATAATGATTTTGCTCAAATGTCTGGCAGGCACTGCGTAGCCCAATGTGTCTTCAATCAACATGTTTGCTCATATCAGCTAACAAGTAAGTGACTGTGAGCAAGAGCTCAGAATGAGCTTACCACTGTGGTGGGAGTTTTTTTGTGGTGGGGTTTTTTTTGTGTGTTTTTTTTAAAAATTCAAATAATTCAAATAATTTAGCCCTCAAAACAGACTTGTATCTGATGAGAATTCACTGGTTTTGCATCCCCCAAGGGTCATTTGCACGCAGTCACTAACAACGGGAAAATCAAAAAATCAGTGCCAGACTCAACAGCAACTTCTTCTTCTTTTACTACTGCTGTTTTTAATGAGTCTGAACTAGAAAGTCAGGGGGAGGTACCTGATGACAGGGAACAGCCCTGATGGTCGCTGCAAGCAAAGGGGGAGGGAGAAGGGAAAGGTGAAGTTCCTCTCCCACCCAAAACACCCATTGTACCATCATGGCTCCTCTTCCAAAGAGCCTGAGACAAGTCAATAGATCACAGCAAAGCTGGTTTTGTACAAGAAAAACTGTGAAAGAGTGACCGCACAGAATTCAAGGAGAGGAAAAAAAAAACCCTGAACAAAAAAGATATTTTACTGTAAAGCTAGCTGAAGTGCTTTCCAACCAGTAATGAAGTAGACTAAACCTCTGCTTTCCCCTTGTTTTAAACCTACTTACAATCAAAAGCAGGATAAAGACTATACTTCAAAGCCATTAGCAAACTACATTTTGAATTATTCCTTTATAGTAGCTGTTAAACCATAAACACACATTTTGCTAATGCTCATTTCTCACGTTTTCCCCCAAATGTTGTTTTTACTGCTGGATTGCAATGATAAACACCAGCGACTCCCATATTTCTTCCACTTTCTTTGAGAATGAAGGCACATTTCCCCAGCAATGTATTCACCAAGGTACCAATCACATTTTTTAAAGTAAGTAGATTTGATGATGAGAACTGCTGAACAAATCTTCAGCAAATGGTGTTTATTGCCTATGCGAATGTTAACCGTGCCACGCCAGCTGATATACTGGTCCTTAAAGCACTCAGCTCCCTGTATTTATAGGAACAGCTCTCCCGATCTGGAGCATGAATTAGCTGAGCAAAGCCCGACCATTTCCATCCCTCACACACCCTCCAGTGCCACCGTGATTTGCATTGCAGACTTCACGTTCATCCATTTGCATCTTCCCTGTAAAATACATTTCTGCCTGAAGCTCCGCAAAGATTAAAGAGTCTTACATTCTGCAGTTGGTTTTTCTAAAGTTGGTTTTCCTGCCTACCTTAGCAAGGCATATTTCTAAGCAGGAAGGTTTAAATAATTTCTTTCTCATGACAGGTTATATGGTAAGTCACTTGTCCAAGTGCGGGGATATCCATGTCCACATGCAGATTTTTGTCCCAAAAGCAGAAATCACCCTGCAATTCCTGCAGGGCCACCTGACTTGGCTGTGAAGCTGGCTCTGCTACAAGGAAAGGATTGAAAAGATGGCCAGAGATCCCTTCCAACTTCCCACATCCTCTGACTCCAGGCCGACATGGATGCATCGGCAGGCAGCCCACGCCAGCATGCAGAACCCACAGCCCAGAAACGCAGATGTGCAATTCTCTGCCCAAGCACCGTGAACAGCACCAGCCAAAGGCAGCTGCAGGGTGCTTCAATACTGCAAGCAGTGCAATATTCCCAATTTACAGGCAGGTTCCTCTGACACAGACCAGTTACTCTGCCATCTCTGCAGCCTCTGGAGAATGCCACACCTCCCTAGAATGAACCAGGGGCTGAAACAGCTCTAGATGCACATGCTGTCACTCAGTTTGGGCACAGGACAGAGCCCACATTCACTTTTCTGTGTAAAATCAGTTTCTGCAGAAACATAAACTTTGTCTGCCACAAGGCCAGGAAAAAATATTACAAAAAATCTGAATATTAAGAATCATTAAAAGTTAGTCACTGAATTCTGTAGTCTAAGCTTATTTTTAATAGCCTGAACACTTTTCAATTTGTCTGTTTTTCTGTCAAAAGTTTGCATTTGCAGAGATCTGGAGAAATTGGAGAAACTGTGCACACAGTGAAACAGAGCAAGTCAAGGACAAAGCTACAAACCTTGGCGTCCATTTGGAGTTTGCAAGATTCTTAAGAGATATTTTTTTCCAGTCAAGCTGATTAATGCTGTTTTAATGTGCAATATTTTGTATTTAATAACCCTGGCCTTGCTTCTGAAAGGAGGAAAGGGTTTTACAGTTCAGCATTTTACAGTCGGTTTTGTAAAGGGCTACCACTAGATTGCATCCATAATTTTTTATGTTGCCATCTCCGACAGCAGATGGCAAACTGCCAAGGTGGAGTCCAACTTCCTGCCTGGAATGGCAATGTTTTGGGGCAGAAGGGGACAAAATGTGGCTGCAAAAAGAAGAAATGCAAACCAAAAGTGAAGCAACATAACTTGGCCGGGGCTACTAAAATTAATTACACAAGTATATATTTATTTTAAAAGTCTCCATCCCCTGGGAACTCCTCAAATGACAAAAAAATGGAAAACCATTTTACTCCTCCCTCAGTCACTGCCCATCCCTGCCTGAGATTATGTGCACTAATAAAAGCAGGATGGGAAGAACATTAAACATTTGGCAAGAAGCATTCAGGGTCAGTGTTCTGCATCACTGCTCTGAAGGAGCTGAAGGTGAAAAGGGGAGAGCTGCCCCAGGAGAGCCACTGCCCACCTGCCACTGGTGCTCACAGGAGAGATGCTACCCAGGCAAAAACCCAATGCCAGGGGGACAGGATATTCCTGTTATACATTTCCAAACCACCTCTTGCAGAAGCTTACATCCAGGCCCAAAGCCAGTTCCAAAACACAACCAAGAAACCAATGATTTGCTTTAGTTAACATTTCTTTGCATCTCCACAGAGCAGAAAGCCAGGGTTTTATAGTGATAAACTCCTTCCACAGGAAGGGCTTCACTTTCAATTACACCACTTTAAGGTTATATATTGTTTTCTGGCCCTTAAATGTAATTAAATATAGATGTTCTCAGAGCTTAATGTCAGTTTAAATTCCAGGCTGGAGCAAGTAATTTGTTTGCATGTTCAATGAACAAACCATTTCTCCCACGTTTCAAAGACCTGTGCTCATGCATCATGTATAAAGGTTGCCTTTCTCCAAGCAAAAAGGTCAAACAGACCTGAAATTACAATTGGCCCTCTAAAGAGGAAGCAAGGTCCCTAAAAAGCAGAAATTTAAATTTTGATCTTCCTGCCTTGAAAATACTTCCAAATTTTCTAGTTAGTGCCTGACTCACTTGTGTGATCTCAAATGCTTCCACACTGGCTTGTGTCAACATGAGCTACAGAAAGCTAAGGGTGCACAGCTATTGGAGTGATTGTGCAAGGGTTTGGGATTATACTTCCTGGGGTCATCTAACTCAACACTGATGGTGAGCCACAGTACAAGACAGACCATCAGATTAGATGTAAAAATGCGCATAAAATGAACACTGGCATCTCCGAACCTCTGCACCACCAATATTTGCTCAGTTACAGCAGATTAAAACTGGTAGCTGGAGACTTGTGAGAAACGAGCTGATGAGGATAATTCAGGGACTCTGGGGTCTCCTCAACTCAGAGTTCCCATCTGAGCTCTGTGTGGGACAGATGGCAGCAGGATGCCACATGAATGCCGACATCCCACATGTGCAGTCGCTCCCCTGCTAAGCCAGGACTACGGCCCTCCAAATAACCAGGTTAAATCAACCATGGTCAAACCCCTCAATTTCTGAAAATTTTCTTCTCTGAAGGCCTTGCCCACTGTTTGTTTATTTATAGAATTTATTTAAGGCCGCTCCTCACAGACTTGTCTGAGCTGCAATGACTCCTGCACACAAGCAGCCGCCACCAACAAGAAGTGAAAGTCAAGACAGGTGGCCTCAAAATTTCAGAGGAAACTTTCCTGCTCTGTAGGGAGCATCCCTTTTCTAGCACAGGATCAAATCATGTACAGAAGCAGCCTTACACAGAACAGGCTGTGTTCCTCCTGTTCCCAAGCCAAAAGGCCTAGGAAAGCTTCTCCCATGAGCAACAAGGAGTTACTGATCCCAGGTTTCGCTTATTCACTGTGAATGCATCCTTTTCTAAAAAACATTGTTCGATCCCCTAAAAAAAGTACTGGAAAGAAACCAAAATCATTGTGTTGCAGTAATTGCTAGCGATTTTGCTCAGCTTACAAGTACAGAGCTTTTATTTCAATACCACTTCAAAAGTCAGCTGGCACAGGAAAATTCGCCCATTTCTTGATTTACTTTGCATCACTCTTGGTAAAAAATGTTTTACAAGTCAAGTGCTCCACTGAGACTGAGTGGTAACTTGTTTGTTCTCAGATGCTTCCTCCATTTGGGATTACACTGCTCTCACTAGGATTGGCAGCGAGGATACTGGGGTCAAATCACACCTTCACAATTCTGAGACTTCCAGAGTACTGTTATTTGAAGTTGCAAAACTTTATTCAACTAGGGAGGTAGAGGAGCTGTGCAAGCAGGCAGATTCATTTCCAACCCCTGTCCTCTGCAATCAGCCTCCCCTCTGACACCAACTCTGCACGAACCATGTCTGAAAACAATTTAGAATGTCAAAAGCCCCCCCTAGCACTTGACCCTGTGCAAGGCTGTGATGCTCCTGTTGTTACCTGCAGCTTCCCACATGCAGCAGCACCTTGGGAAGGGAGCTGTTCTAGCCTTTTACAAAACACATGATTCATGACTCCCCCTGGAGCCCACTGCTCATCCTTCCTTGCCATTGTTTTGTTTCCACCTCTGCAAGCCTCTGCTGCATCAGGGTCTCTGCAAACATCACCCGCCCCAGGACCCACCACATAAAATTGAGTTTTATCTATTTCAAAGCACAAAGAGGAAACCCTGCAGAAAAATCAGGAGGACCCTGGCAGCTCTGAGGCTGCATCAGTATTTCTTCTCTTCTCTGTTTTGCTGCACTTTTTGTACTGAGAGTTAAAGCATAGCCATGCAAGAAAATCAGGCCCAGCTTATTCAGCTTCTGGCCTCTGGCTCTTGCTATGGATCCTGCACTATATTAAAGAGTTCTTTAATAGAAGTGATTTTCTCTGCAGGAAGGTATTTAACCACAGTACCTTGGCCATCTTTGTGGCAATTTGAAACGCTCAAGCAGGTCTGCATCCCACCCCAACACCCACTTTTGGGTATCAAAAGGAAGTGATCCCCATGGCACCCTGATGTGGATGGTGGGACAATGCAGTGGGCAGTGGGACAAAGAGCCTCCACACTGTTCAGTGAGCCCAGGCTGCCACCAGCTCCCACACCACCTACTTTGCATCATCCTTGGCATGGGGCACTGACCATGGGGCAAACACTGATGCTGGGGAATAAGAGGGGACTTGCACCCTGGGCAAAAACAAACAGGGATTTGCTCAAGTGATTTTCTTCTTCTCACTGATGGTTTTCTGAGCTAAAATAAACTATTAAAACAAAAAGTCAAATCTTCTGATAGGTTTCCTCAACCTATTTACTTTCATTTTTTAAAAAAGTATTTCCTGATCAACTGCACAATAAATTATTTGCCATGACATTAATTATGTATTATTTACTTAATACCTGGTAATTTATGTTGACAATGGCAATAATTCTCTGTGCTGAAGGTGCTGGATGCTGACTAGTCACCAAGGGAGATAGTACTACCTAGCCTGAACAAAATACTTCACAGTAATTTCAGACATCAGTAGTCTGATACTAGCTTTGAGGAGACAGAAAACAGCAGAA
Source organism: Hylia prasina (assembly GCA_013397195.1). NCBI lineage: Eukaryota > Metazoa > Chordata > Aves > Passeriformes > Sylviidae > Hylia > Hylia prasina. The sequence goes on from VYXD01007159.1 coordinate 14,866, forward strand.
ATGTCTAAAACATCCTTCTAAAATTTCTCTCCACTGAGGTGTTTCAGCACCTATTTCATCACAGGAGCAATGGGCTTTGGCACTACTTTATCATCTGGGGTTAAAAGGGAGAGGATGGAGGAAGGTTAAGTGACAGTTGTACAGGAAACTCTGTATTTTGCTATCAATAGTTAATCTACTGTGTCACATTTCTTAGAGAACTAAATGAAATGCAGCAAGTGCTGTGTAAAATTGGAGCTAGGGAGCAGAATGATTTTGTAGAGTAAATAACTGTCTCATACTGGCTGTTTTATGCCCTATTGAACAACCAGCAGTTTATGAAAACAAAGTTTCATAAATACCAGTGGAGATTTCCTTCCCAGGAAGTACTCTGTGGATTTGGAGTGGCTCAAATGAGAGTGGGAAGAACAACCTGAGGGCTGAGGAGTGAGTTCCTGGCCAGTGCTGTGGGTCTGTTGAAGAGAAAGCAGCCAGAAGCATGGGGCAGGGAGGCTCCTTCTGGAGCAGCATCTCTGCTTTGCTCCATACTGTCACAGCTGGAGAGGGTCAGCAGCTGGAGCAGCCCAGGGAGCATAAGGAAACCCAGTGGTCAGGGTTTTGAGCATCAGAGCCCATAAAAGACTACAAATTAGGAAGGAATTAGAACTTCTTCCTTCTGAGAGTGAGACACTGGCACAGGCTGCCCAGAGAAGCTGCAGCTGCCCCACCCCTGGAAGTGTTCCAGGCCAGGACAGGACTCTGGGCAACCTGGGATAGTGGAAGGTGTCCCTGCCCATGGCAGGGGGGTTGAAATGATCTTTAAGGTCCTTTCCAACAAACTATTCCATGATTCCATTTTAAACCTTGCTGCTGCTGGTCAGGGTCCCAGCACCTCTGACTGAGAAGGGACAGAGCACAGCACTCAGCATATGGATGCAATTCCAATGGGGGGAAAGGGCCACTTTGAGGGCTCTCCTGGTAAATTCCTAGGAACAGGATGGAGGAAAACTGGGAATACCCCTGAGGACTGTGAAAAGAAGGAGTTTAACTTTTTTTTTTTTTCAGAAGACTGCAGAGAAAACAAAAAACACTCATGCAAATTACATATAGGCTGACAGAGGCTTCTTGCCACACATCAGGGCTCATCTAGGAGGAGAAAACACACTGAACCTCACAGAGCATTAAAATTCAAGTGGAAAAAACTTGGTCATTAAATCACCTGGTACACATGGCTGTTCACATTACTGAGTTATCTTCACAAGTCCCAAGCCTTTACCCACAGCTCTGAATGCCCTGTATCACCCACAGCACGTGACCTCAGGCCTCAGCATTCACTGAGAGGACTTGGCAGACACAAAAATGTATTACTTTAATCTCAACTAAAAACCTGTTACCTCCATAACTCAACCTCACCTATGGCGTAGGAGTAAGTCTGACTTTACTTATAAACCCAGCATTTTTGCCAGATGCTACTGCAATTAGAAATACTATTTTTAGCACCTCAAGTGCAATTAATTTTTATTTTTAAAGTTAAATCATGGTGAATCTAAATTAACTTCTATTAAATGAGTCAGGAACAAACACTTAATACTGCAATCAAATATTTTCCTCTGTTGCCCTCTTGCTGTCCTCAAAACAACCGACAGCATCAGCACAACACACACCAGCATAGTTTATGAGATGCTTCAAGACACACAAAACAACTTTCTGTGTGGATTTCCCAAGGACAAGAAAAGTTTAAGAAAAACAAAGAAACCATTATTGTGAACCACACTGGTAATGCTTCAAAAGTCTGGATTGAAGAATTATTGACCGCCTCTGAAAGCCATTTCACTGTGAGAAAAACACAGTCTGAGCGTCACTGGGTCTGAGGAGAAGTGCTAACTCCCAAAGTATCAAGGCCCTGAAAGCAAAGCAATAAAATGTATGTTTTATGAAGTTTCCTTGCAAGAAAGCTCCATCAGTTACAGCCCCCACGGGAAGCGGCAGGCGGCCAGCACCAAGGGCTGTGTTTTTGCCATAATGTGCTAATGCTGGCTGTATTTTATACCTCTCTGGACAAAAGTCCACAACATCCCAGCTCTCTGCTCTGCACGACGTATGGCTGAGATTGAGCATAATATCATTTTCAAGCCACCCATCATCTCTCTGCTCAAGCTACACCACAAAACCCATCCCGCACCCCTGTCCCCTCCTGCAGTTCTGCTGGGCTCTGCCTTGCCTGCTGGATGCAGTCAGCAAGCATGGCTGCTGTGAGAGAGGGCGAGTCAAGGAGAAGGTTGCTGTCGACAGCTAACTTTCCTGGCCTGACCCTCTGATAGCTTTTTTAATGTTTAAATGATGTGATAAAAATCAGCAATGAATTATGCAGCATCACTTGATAAGCCCAACCCTAACAGTTTTTGAGAATTCCATTTTAAAGTTAAATTGGAGTTTGATCCTTTATCTCAAAGCTTTAATAAACTAAGTGAGCCATGTGCTGTAATCTCCACTGAATTGTCTTCAGCAGGCTGGGGTGCTCTCTCCCTCCCCATCCCCAACTGCACAGGAAGCTCAGGAGCTCTCCCTGATCTGAAGAGGAACTCCTGAAAAACAAAGGTCTTGCCCTCCCCTGTGCTGCAAGCAGTTTAATTTGCCAGCCAAGTTTTTCCAGCCTTACATCCACCGGCTCTCCCTAGGAAACACCCATTACTACTGCAGTCCTACCACAGCCCTACAAGCCATCACTTTGGGAAGTGCAACCATTTTTCCTTGGCCTTTGCTTGGTTTCACCCACTCTCTGAAGACATCTTTGCAGTGTCTGTAAGCTAGCAAGTCTTGCACCTGATCTTTATCTCAGTTTAGCAGAGTTTAACCTAGACAGCATCCCTGGTCCTACCCCAACACTGCTCTCCCTCTGGGAGAGTGATGATTCCTAACTGATTCCAGGACAACTGGCCACTCTCTCCTTTGTGGAATCATCAACAAGAAAAATAGCTGTAGTCGTTAATGGGACAAGTATTTTGATGGATGAACTATCACAGCACTGCTTGCTGTAACATTTCATACTGCAGACAGCTTCTCTCTTGCCAAATGATGGAATACAAATCTGCAAAAGTAAGGCTTTCTGTTTGTCCATCTGTTTTCTCCACTCTGGGCAACAATTTTAGAGACTCCAGCCATGAATACTTTAAGTGGAGAGAGGCTGAACAGGCGCCTTGCTGGAATGTTAACCACAGTTCTGGTATCCAGACTTCTGGTGCTTCCCTTTGAGCACTTTCTGGAGATGGGGTGCAGAGGATGAAGTGTAAGTCCCCCCCAGGACCCCAGCGTTCAGCAAAGCAGTGCTGGTGATGAAACCTAAAGTTTCATCTTGTGAAAGCAGAGCAGAGCACTGCTGCAGGATCATTTTCCATTTGAGAGGCTAGAAAAAAGGACAGTGAGAGCCCAAATCCAAATGTCCAGAACCAGATCATCTGCCACGGCCCCACTGCAGAGCTACAGCATTAATGGAGCCACCACTGAGGGAAAACAACAACACACACCTCTAACAAAAGCCTTTATAAAGCACTAAAAGGCTGTGCTAGCTTGAACCTCTCCAGGCCTTGACTTTCTGTGCCTCATCCATGACGTTACCAAAATGGACAATGCAATTAAATAAATTAAAATGCATTAAGCCATCCAGCAGGAAGGCAGAGCACCTATTTCAGTTCTCCTGAAGTACCAATTATTACAGCAGGGGGAAAGAAAACAGCCATCATCATAGCCCTGGTGCCATTAAAAATAAAATCCAGGGGGAAAATAAGCATAAGGAATAGCAAAGCATGATGTACAATTGTGGCCCAGTAAAAACTGGGAACAAGAACAGTCACTGCAGAGAAAAACAGGCAGAAACAGGAGTGAAACAGGCAAGCTGCTTGCTCCCTGCATGACTCCAGGGCAGTACTGAACGAGCAGTGGCCAGCGGCTCATTATACCCACCCACAGACTGTGCCAGACAGCCAAGTCACAAAACCCCAAAAAGGAGGCAATCTCTCCATAATTTGAAGCCAAATTTCTTTGGTCTGGTAGCCAGGAACAGAACCTGGCCTGGGGAAGGTTTCCTCACTAAGAAAATTCATCTCTACACCAACAGCATTTTCACAGAGGAGGATACCCCTAGAAATGCCAGAGGATGAGAGAGCCTGCATCCCAGCTGGAACACCTAAGCACCATCACCACCACCAAGCCTGTCTGGCTTGGTGACAGACATGAAAATAAAACACATCCTTGTCAACTGATGCTGCATGTAGAAGGAAATTCACTGTCCTTGCAGGAAACAGCCCTCAAATTGCAGCCAATGCTTTGAACAAGATATTTGTTCCCATATCTATGGCAGCAGCCTTTGGTGACACTGGGACAGACCAGTGGCCCTGCATGCCTGGCCACACAGAGCCAGGTTTCAGCTGGAGTCAGGTGAAACCCAACAGAAGCCTGGAGGACTGTCTGCAAAGGAGGAAGTCTCTTCCTGAGTAATTCTTTCGGGTGCAACTCTTTTGAGCTCTCAGGAAATAAACAGAACAAAATAAACACTAAGATATGCCCCTGGATGTTTGGTTGGAAGCTGGCCCCTGGCTTTATCCACAGCATGTTGGTCTCTTCCTTGTCCAAACCTGCCTGCCCCAAAGCACAGGACCAAGTGATGCCACCTCAGTTCCACTGGCTGATGCATTGTTTGAGCCAACTGTCAGAGAGAGGCTGCAGCATCCACATGCAAGTATGGCCTTATCCTGCAATGATGCTGAGATACAGCATCATCCTGAATCCTGATGCACAAGGAAGAAGCACTGAGGGCCAGCAAAAGAGATTTCCTGTGGAGAGCATCCTCCAGTGGGTCTCTCTGCAGCAACACCATTCTACACTCTCATGCCAAACCTCCTCAATTTCAGCAAGGTCACACTAAGGCAGAAGGCTGTATGGATTTTATTAAATCCAGACCTTCCCTGCCATGTCCAGAGATCTTGACACGCAGCATCTGCTATTAGAACATTTATCTTCTGCACGAGGTGTGTCATACATACACCCCCAAGGGCCACAGGTGAGAGATGTGGGCATGAGGTTGGAATAGCTTGCTGATATTTTACTTTTACAAATAAAACCAGAGAAATGATTGCAGGCATGGGATGCCCAGCAGAGAGCTGAAAGAAATTATTTGGATTGACAGCTGCAGGCTCCTGGAGCTGCAGGAGAGAGGTTAAGACAGAAAAATGTTCCCATAAAATACCAGTTTATCATAGTCACCTGCACCAGTTCTCCATCTTTCCACAAGAATAACAATAAATGGTTTCTCCATTATTTTGCTATTTCCCATGCTGCACAGAGCAAGCGCCACCACCAAGATCAGAAAGGTCCTGCAAGAGATTGCAAGCCTGATTCCTCTGCTTTGTCCTGCAGACTTCTGAGAGAACCTGCAGAGCCATTATCAGGGCTGCCTCCCATCAATGAGCCTTTCATCTGCTAAAGCTTCATATTGACACTTGCTTATTTATAGCAACTGCACCACACCATTCATTTAAACACATCAGCATTTGTGAATAAAAGATAAAGTGGACTTTGAAGCATTGGCCTCAAAACACACCAGCCAAAAACAGGAGACAAAGCCCTCTAAAAGGTGAAGCTACAATTGGTTGTTGTCCCTCAGCTTCTGCAACCTGACCTGAACCTGGAGAGGATGCACACCCATTCCCCAAACCTCCTTCTTTCCAGACAATCTCAACAGCACCAAAAGGTTTCAAGGACTCCAGTATTTCTTGGCTTCACCCAACTCACCTTTAAATTAACTGCTCTTAATTATTTCCTTTGATTTAGTACACTCTAGGCACAAAATGACTGCTACGGATCTTTGCCATCAATGTTCACTGTTGGCTGTCAACATTTCCATCATCATCATAATTCTATTTAATCACCAGCTCTCATTGAGACTTAGCAGCAGAGAAACAAACCAAACTCACAACTTGACTGCAAAGAACAAGTCAGCTGAAGGGAGAGAAGAAAAAGGGCTCTAATCCACTCCAGCTGCAGCAAATGTAATCCAAAAATATTGAAAAAATCCAGGGATAACATGAAATATTTAGCGACCATCGTGTGAAGTGCGTGTGATTTTCACTTTATATTATGCACTAGTGAAGCCAATTTTTAATTAACCAAAATCAACGATAAAACTGTAAGCCTGGATCTCCAAGTGGCAGAAGGGCAAGACTGATGCCAAAGAAACTTGGATGCAGACAGGAGCATCCAAAAGCGTGACCTTTCCAAACCCTGTGCAAACATGAGAACCCACTCAGGACTGAAACAGTCTAATTCAGGGCCCATCTCATGTCAGCCTGAAGCAGCTGAACAGGGTTAATTTGGATTTAAATGAGTAAAGGAGAAGAAAACCAAGCTGCTAGTATTCAGCATTGATATTCATGTGGCTTTATGACACAGCTCACAATATTGTATATTCTTATAGCTTCAGCTTTCAGCATCTGGCTTGCCAGCTATAGAACATTTGGGTCTTTGTCACTCTGGAAATAAAAAATGAAAAAAAAATTTTTTTTTTCAAAAATCCAACATGATTCAAGTGCATCCAAAGAACTCAAGATACAAAAGAAGTTGCTGCTTCTTCATTCTTGTGATTTTAATATTACGGTCAAACATTTCACAGGGAGAAGCTGCTGTGTGTGAGCTCAGGTCATGGTTGCTGCTAGTGGAGCGTGTATACACATTATTAGTCATGCAAATCGTGATCCAATTTGAGCTTAAATGCTCATAGAACTCAAATCTCTTTGAGAATAGTCCAAGTGCTCAAATAAGAGGCTGAATTTCAACTTGGCTGAGCCCATTAACAGCTGATCAGCAGCTCCAACATGCTCCTGCAATCCCAGCTCTGGGTAGATCTCAAATCACAGGAGTTCAGTGGGAGCAACTTTCACACAGTGCAATCAACACTCCAGCATCCAGATGTGCATGAGAGAGTATTTATGACCTGGTATTGCCAGGTACACCCTATTTTAGTGATTTTTTTTTTTGGCTAAATTCTGAATCACAACTAAGGGAAACGTGTTCTGCAGCAAAGGAAGTTGAGCACTGATTTTTTTAAACCTTTGTCTTGCTCCTTTGCTTCTGAAAAAAAGTAAGAAGTACAAGCAGGCAAAAAAACCAGTTGCACTGTGACAGGAGCCGTGAACCACAGGAGCTGTGTCTTCTCCAGGCACACAGACCCCAGCCTTACTCTCTGGCTGCATCACCAAAGCTGGGTGAGTGTCACTGATGATAGGAGGAATAGTTGAGTAGGATAAATCTTCACACATGAATCTGCATAATGGCAATGTTTATAACCATGGCTTTTCATCAGTCTGGTTTACTCCACATCATGAGCTGAGCGTTGTCAGCTGCCTGCCTTAATTATGTCACGAGCCTGTGTGGGCCAGAGAAGCATTTCTTTCTCCTCTCTCTCCTAACTTCTTTAAGACCATCACACTCTCTTCTGTCACTGGCACCTGGATGCTCTTCTTGGTAGCAGGATGCTCAATCCCTTTTCAAAAACCAGCAAAATCCTGTACTTAGTTGGCCAGTAAAAAGGAGGAAAGCTTGCTTTTTTTTTCCCTGCAGCACCACAATATGTGATAAAATGTTATGCTTTTAAAGGCAGAAAAGATTTCATTGGAGGCAGCATGTTACCTAAAGCATCATTTACAGCACAGAGGCAGCAGGAAAACACTCCTTTAGCATGAGAAGAGCTCTCTACAGGAATAGGGTAGGTTTGAGATAACCTGCTTTTCTCTGCACTGAGATGAGCAGCACTCTGGCAGCCAGAATGAGGGGCACATCTCCCTCCTAAGTATCTTTTGAACCCTCTCCTCCACGAGTGAATTGACAGACTGCAGGAAAAAAAACCTAGTTTGCTCAACACTAAGTGCACAATTCTGTGCTAATGCACAATTCTGGGTCCACTCTTGTGGCCAGGGGCAGCAGGGAACCACTGCTGAAATCAGTATTACTTATCAATGAAGGAAAAAATACAAGTCTTTGAAGACTTCTAAGCTAATTGTAATGAAACTTCCTGCACTAATCTAGCCTGTGCACACAACAAAATCAGCCAGACTTCTGTTTGCAATTCCTGCATTTTAAATAATTCACAAAGAAATCAAGACAGCTTATCACAGTGCACAGGCAATTGCAGTGGATGCGGTCTTGCTGCAGTGCTCTTCCCTCCAATGCCTGTTGCTCCTGGTTTTGCAGGAGAGCCCTACCCTTTGGTGCCATAAACGTTTTATGAACAGCCCAAGGCAAAGGACCACCTAGACCCTCTGCTCCAGATGCCCTCTGGAGACGTCTCCCACCACTGGGGGAAACACAGAGATTTTGTACAGCAGACTCTTCTAGCAAAAGAGCAGTGCTGGGAAAAAAGGTGAAACTTTTAACAGGCAAAAGAGAGCCAAAGGCAGACCTTGCCAAGTCAGGCCCTGCCCAGTTCTGCATCCTGTGGAAGCATAAAGCCTGTGAAGAGCTCCTCAGCAGAGAGGGCTTCAGCGTTCAGATCAGTGGGGTGTGCCACAGGACCTCGGTGCTGAGCAGGATGCAGACCCCCTGGCACTCCTCCCTGTCCCAGGTGCCCCTGCCTGGGGCAGACTCCTGATCACTGCCAGCAGCCCTGCTCCATCCTCAGCGCAGGGCAGAGGGGTGTGCACGGAGAAGCATTGGAATAACAGAAAGCATATAGCATTGGTGGATGGGTACACGTGTGGGTACACGTGCGGGAATGGGAGGGAAGGCCAGGGAACTCCCCCAGGGGGACACAGCCTGACACCACAGTGAGAATGCATCTTCAGTGCAATGTTTTCCCTGTTCTCTTACGCTTCAGCATTTCCACTCAACCATGTCCAGCCAAGCTGTTGTTACTGGCCACAGCACTGCTGCCCCAGGGCTGAACTAGTGCTTTTTCTGCAGCCAGCTCTGCTCCTGCCTGAAGGGCTGCCAGGGAGGGAGTGGAAGAAGGCTCCTTCCAGCAGCCACCCTCGCGGCATGGATGTGCAATACTTGTATAATTCACTTTGAAGCTCCTGCCTCCGGGCACGAAGCAGCAACCAACATATAGCTGATCTTGCTCTGTAAACTCTCAGTCAACAGACAGCATTTCTCAGCACTGGTGTCTTCCCTGATGTGTTTGTCAACAGCTTTGCCCCTCTCAAAGAACAGTTTTTTTGTAGGTGAGGAGGTAGCAACCCTTTACCTGGGTTGGATGCCAGTGGTCCAGCATCTCTACCCTTCAAGACAGGGGCTGCTGGAAGCATCAGGGTGCCAGGCACACACCTACTACAGTTTCATCTCTTGCACCTCTATGTTTCTCTTTCCCATGACAAGCACTTAGTGCCAGCAGCTGTTTTTCTTCTTCCAGTTTTAGTTTTAAAACCAGGAAAAAGTCAACTTGCTTTCCTGATAAAAATTGGGAAGTCTTAGAAGCACCTTTGTCTAAACAAACTGTTTTTAAACAGTTTTAAACAGTTTCTGTGGGAAACTGCTCTCACCAGAGTTCACCTGGCTTGGAACCAATTCTCTTCTTCTTTTTCCTCCAGAAACCTCCCAAAGTGAGTATGTTCATCAGCCATGTGGTAGAAGCCCCAACAAAAATACCTCTCCAGGGACTCGCCTACCCAGAACCTCTTCCCTGGCCCCCCGGGCTCCATGTCCTGAGCCCACCTGAAGAGTGGAGTGCAGTCCTGAGGCTGCTCAGCACTAGGCTACAGCCCACAACCCCTGAGGTACCAGGAACAACTCCTTTCTCCCCAGGTTGCTTGTGTAGCTGCCTCCAACTTACAGAGACCACCATGTTCCTAATGTTCCTCATGCATCTCTGGAACCTGGAGGATGAAGAGTGGAAGATGCCACGAGTGAACTCCTGGAGCAGACCTGCGCAGAGGCGTGGGACAGGGCAGTATTTCCTGCAGGAAGCAGAGTTTCCCCCTGTCAGGCCTCAGATGGAGAGGCAAGCAAACACCCAGAGAAAGCTGCTGACACTCTACAGCCTATTTCCTTAAACCTAGCGCATTTTCCCCTCCCAGGAGAGCCACAGTACTTCTCAGCCCCAGTTTTTTAATCTGATGCTCACATTTAAATGTTCTGCTAATTAAACATTCCATTGCAAAGCTGTTGTTGGATGCCTCCCTCTCCCCTCGACAGAGCAGGGCAGCACTGTGGAGCAATACACTGTGGAGCAGCCTGACAGTCCTGATAGCTTTGGGAACAAGATGGCACTGGTCCCAGAGAGCACCAAATCCCCACAGCTTGGGGATTATGTTACACTTCAACCTGTCATCCATCAAAACCCAGAAACCAATCTCACCCAGTGGAAGAAAAATCAATAGCTTTCTCTTTCAGCACCAGGGGATGTATTTTGTCTCCTACCCCAGGGTCTTAATCAAGAGACATGACCCCAGATAACTTATCAGTGATGGTTTTGTAGCAGCTAAGGACATCTGGCGCATCACAGTGGGCTTTAACCATGGGCCACTTCTCTAGTTCAAAACTCATTCCTGTTAAGAGAGATTCAACCACAGCATTAGATGGAGCAGCGCAGGTCAAGCCATGCAGGTCCTTGCTAGAAGGAGAACACCACATACTTCAGGAGCTGAGCTGGAGACAGCACCAGTGACAAGCTGGGTTCTGACTGGATGGCAGCCCAGCAGCACCCCTGTGCCAGCAGGTCACCTGGCCTTGCATTACTTCTGAGATGAGGTGCAGGAGGAGCACTACAGTACCTGGGAGCACCAGGAGGCTGGAGATGCTGAGTACTCCTTGGCAGAAAGAAAGTACTTGCAACCTATCACTGAACACCCTGATGGGGCTAATTGCTGCATTAGACATCTGAACAAACCATAGCTGTCACCACATTAAACAACTACAATTAATGCTGTGCTGACGAGCAGTGCCACACTTCCTTCACCTCCAGTGCCCTGCATGACCAGCCCCTCATGGGGTCAGCTGCAGGGTCTGAACTGGTCCCAATAACTCTGGACACTCCTGCTCACCAAACCCACGGTGGTGTCATTTCCCCAGGCAGCCCATAAGCAGAGCAGCAGCACACAGCATCAGTGACCTGCTTTCCTTCTTATGGCATGTCCTTGGCAGAGCACAGCTGCAAAATGGGCAGAGACATGCTGCTGAGTGACATTTTATTTTCAAAACCTTTTGCATTTTGCATCCTCCTTCTGGAGCAGACAGGGAATACTCTTTGGAAGGGAAAGGTGTTTTTAGCATTTTGGTAGCCTCTGAGCTCCTGGAGGAAATGCAGTGACAAGGGACAGACAAGAATATGACAGTGCTTTTGGTCCTGACACTGCTTACAGAGCTGGATCCTGTTCCCACACAAGCAGTGCCCAAGGCAGCTCACAGGCAGCCCCATAACTCTGCTGGGATCAGCCAGCATGATGGGATCAGGCATCGACCAGGAGACACCAGGGAGAGCTGGACTGTTTTTAGAGCCTCTGGCTTGGCAATGAATTTAATTTCATTTATTTACAAAAACAGCATTTTTGCAGCAAGCCCAGGTGAAAAGCATAAATAAAACATTGTATGTCACACTGGATTTTCACAGAAGGAATCAATAGAGTTTTGATTTAGTAATAATGAGAAGAGAGCCCTGTTTACTACCTGTCAGAAGGGCAACAAAAAGCTCCAAAGAGTCTCACTCCCTCTTGGCACTTTCAAGCTGCCACTTTGCACTGGCAGTGCAGGGAGCAGCCTGTGGTATCCCGCAAGGCTGGAAGAACATTCCAAACCAGGAAAAAGCAGACACAGCTCACTCTTACATTTTTCCCCATTTAACTTTTCCCCATGGCCTCGCTGGTTTGAGGTCTTTGGCCCTTTTCCATCAGGGTTTCAAACTGCTCATATTGAGGGGGTTTGCATCTATACCTGAAACATCTTTGCTCCACACACAGGACCTGCAGCCAGGGGTGGTAGGGAACAGCTCAATCACCTCTCTGCAGCAAGATGCCCAAATCCTATAGATTGGGCATGCTGCACTCTCCCCTGCAGATCCCTAGCACTCCCCACAGCATCTCCAAAACCCCACTTCCAAGACTGAAGATGATGCTGCCAGCCAAAAAGGGGCCTGGAGCACAGCACAGCAAGGGCACAGAATTGCTAACCTGTTTTTTTTCCACCCCAAATCCATCCTGAGTTGACCAATGCCAAATCCAATGAAGCAACAAGGCAGCAGCTCTCCAGGAATGGATTATGGGGACCACAAGGCGTTGCTGAGCCCTTTCCCACTGAAGATCCATCTGTCGGGGTCGGCTGCTTGCAGAACCTGAAATTTATGATGAAAAGTCTTTTTTCCCAAGCCCCGCGTCAGAAGAAAAGTCAGGAATCTGTTGGCTGCTGTTTCTCTTGTTGTTTATTTTTTGTTATCTTTTACATTCTTTTCTCTGCTCTGTGACGTCTTCACAGCAGCCGTGTCAGCTCACTGACTGCCTCCCACAAGGAGGTGCTTATCTTTTATACTACATATTACGTTTTTCATATTTACAATTACATACCAATACCTATCACCTATGTTAGACAGTCAGCTTCTATTCTAAACCAATCCAAGTGTCACCACCCAGGCAGAAGATGGAGAACAAGAAGAAGAAGAAGAAGGACAAGGAAACGCCCAAATTCCTCCATCTTGTCCCCTCATGCCTTCATCCCAATATCTTAAAATTCTACATTTGCACCCTGTGAGACTTAAGAACTATATATTAAACTTTTGTCACTTGTAATTCTTCATATAGAGTTGGTAATTTTTCCCATGGACTAAAATCAAATCCACTGTCATTGTTGGCCTCATGGCAGGGTCTCTGAGCCCCTTGCTGGGCTCTCAGATCACCCAGGACAGTCAGAGGGACGCTCTGGGTTCCAACATCCATCCACCTTTGTGCTGCTACTGCTGGATGGAAACAGGAATGTGGGTGAAGCCAAAGCATTCCTGTGCTAGAGGATGTTTTGCTGCTGATTAGGCTGGAAGTGCAGCATTGCCTCTGGGGCCCTGGCAGATGTCACTTGGTGTGACCTGGGCACAGGGGAGCAATGGGCCAAGGTAGGCACCATCTCATTAACACAGACCCACTCCCAGCCTTGCTACATCCTCCTCCCTGGTGTCAGCCACCAGCTCCCACTGGATCCTTGTCAGTGGGACTAAAAAACAAGGAAGTATGAACTTGTTTGCTAACTTGCTCATCCCTATGTTCCCAGGTGAGGAAGATGAAAGGTTGCAACAAGCCTAGAACAGCATCAAGCCCTTGCTTGGGCTTGTCCTCTCCACACCTGAGAGAGTAGGAGGCTGTGAGAGAATAAAAGCCCCAGTCCTCTCCACAACATCCAGGGGGATTTTCAAATCAAGTCTGCTCACGTAGTCATCATCAGATACATAGGCCTTCCAGTTAATTAGTTTCTAATGTTATTAATTACCTGTCTTGCAAGCATTTTACATCAGACACACAATGTTTAATTTCATACATAAGAACCCAGCGCACTCAACTTACCAGTATTAATCGGGAGGACTGTTTTTAATGCCAGTCTCATTTTCACAGCACAGTACTAGTACTTACATGAGGAAAGCTCTGCTACATCCCATCATCTGGCACTCCGTTATCACCAAGAAGCACAAGAACCACATGCTGTTGTTTAATTAAGTCTCTGTAGCACAAGGGGGGTTGCTGTGTTTTTCGTTAAGAAAAAGACCCCCTGGGTACTCAGCACTGCTCCTGTGCTGCCCTGAGCCCCTCCACAGAGCACAGCCCTGGGGACTCTCCAGGCAGCTTTTGTATTTTCCTCAGATGTTTGCTCTCGCCGCCTGCCCCTGAATGGGCTTGCTTTGCAGTTTATTTTGGAAGGCTGAATATTGTGCTTGGAGCACGTTTCACAGAATGCTTATACCCCATTTTGTCACAGAGTTGCATGCTGCCTCCTTCATCCATCACTCACCCCGGGCCTGAGTGGAGGCAGGCAAGAAAGGGTGGGTATGGAAAACCATGGTTTTGCACTGTCTGTAAAATAAAATGAGGTATCTCTCCACGGGTCCATTTGCACAGCGAAAATGCCCAGCCTCATTAGCATATACTGATAATGACCACAACCATTAATACTTCAAGCCACAGGCTCTGAGCTCAGTGTGAAGAAGGAGGATACTGTGTTCCTTGCAGACATGGACCAAACGAGCCATCACCAAGCCCAAGTGGTGAGCTGGTACAGCTGAGGGTAGACCAGCAGCACCAGGGGTGTCCCAGCTCTTGCCACACTGCGCCCATGCTACCCGAAGCAAAAGCACCCAGGGGTTCCCTTGTGCTCCATGCTGACTTCAGGCCAGCTGGGTGTTCTCTTTGCTAACTTGCTTGGAAAACCCCCATGATACTTCAAGCCAAGGGCTCTCAGCTGCTTAAAACAGCTCTACAACTGTGTGAAGTAGGAGACAGTACTGGCACAATTCTGATGATGAGATGCTGTACAAACTCTGTTTCTATGGCAACACCATATTACAAAGCTATTTGGATATTCATTTTGGTTTTCTAATTCTTAGAAACCTATTTAGTTCATAATTCCCATTTATTCCAAGATCCTCTGTGAGATCCATGTGATTCTCTTCACACTGCAAGGCAGACCCGTGCTTTGAAAGACTCTGCTCACCTGCCCAGCAGGGAGGAGACCTTCACTCCAGGTGTGCTGAGGCCAGCATGACTGCAGAGGGAAGTGGAAGATCCTGCTCTGTATCTGGACTAAGGGATTCAAGAAAACAGTGACCTTCTGTGATGCTCTGTAAAACTCCTGTCATGGCACGTTGAACAATTTAAGCTTTGAAATAGACTGAGAACAAAAGGATAATATCATTAACAAAAATAAGACTAAATCAAAACCAAGAAAGAAACCCAGACAGTAGAAAGGTTCGCAAGTATAAATCAAGTGAACAGAAGAAAAATTATCACCAAATCAACATGACTGTATTGAGACAATTACCAAACGACAGAGCACAGCCACCTGCTAGAACGTGGGTCTCATAAAGCAACAGGGCAAGCACAGCATTGCTTCTGCAAGGACAGTCTTTGTTCCAAGAAAAATGTATGCACTGTCATCAAAGTACTGCCCCTTGCACAATGTCACCCCACAGGAACCATCTCCTGAACACTGGGTTCCCTATGATCCTCAGATGGCCTTGAAGAGGAGGAAGTCCTCCCCCATCACAACCAGGAAAGGAGAAGGGGCTGCATACACTGAATTCATCAAAAGAGCAACTAAAGCTCGAGCCCCCACTCTTAAATGCAGACATTCCCTTTTTCTACCACCTTCCCCCTTGCAAAGAGAGCAGACTGAAAGAGGAGCCTCAGGGTACATTCACAGGCATCCAGCTCAGTCTGCAGCACCTCAAGTGATGGCAGCAATGAGGTCAGCTAGGAGCAATGACAGCCCTGAAATTACAACATACTTTCATTAAATAGTAAAAAAAAAGCCCAAAAAAACCAACCAAACAAAAAAAACCCCAGCAACTTTATTTTTCCTCCCAACATGTCCAGCATGTAAGGTTATAGCAGAACTCAATGCTGCAGGCAGAGGGCAGAGGGGAGGCAAGGATGTCCACAGGTCTGAGAGCAGGATCAGCCACCTCCAGGCATCACTAGGATGGCCAAAAAAATTCAATATTCTTTGGAACAAAGACTGTGGTTTCAGACCTTGCAAGTAAGTTATCTTCCTGGGTCTAGGTTATGGTCTGTCTGCACATTCCTCTGAACCACCATGGATCTGATCCCATTCAGCAATTCTCTGTTTACTGCTGGGCAAGCATGGGGACTGTCCCATTAACACCTTGAAAACAGACAGAAAGCAACTGAAAGCTTCAGACATTAAATTATACACCAAAGAAAACCCACAATGTTATGCTGCAAACACCACAGACAGGAATCAAGACCATTTGCTGGTTATTTAGGGTGTATGAGGCTCCATCCCCAGAAATCATTGTTTGCAGTAAGACCCATGGCCATATCAGCAGCACCATCTGTGACTCCATCTGAGCTTGTAAGCTAAGCCACACTGGACACAGTGCTTTCAGCTAGAGCAGCTATTCCTTGCTTCCCTGGTGTGCAATGCCAATGACAACAAATTGTGGCTGCCTATTACAGCCCAGAAATGGCCCCAGTGCAGCGGCAGAGCTTACTTAAAGTTAAATCTAATGTAACATGCACTTAAATATGCACGTGCAAAAAAATCCATGTGGTACTTTAGGCACAAGTATTACTAAGTCTAGATGTCCATTACCAATTTAAGGTATTAGTTTAAGAACAGCTATAAAAATGATGTCTGCAAACAAAATGGCTATCGCTAATGATCTTGCCCAAAAGTAAAAAATTTACAGTGCACTATAATTACATTCCCAAAGTTAGAGGAATCACCATGTGAAACAAGAGTTCATAAGATGCCACAAAAATGTGTCACCACAGGAACACATCTCTGCTGGAGCAGGGAGTGATGGAAAGCTGTTTGCTTATTCTTAGCCTCTAGAGGTCACAGCCTCACAGTTAAATCCCTGAAGTTAGACAAGCAGTCACTATTTTTGCTCCAATACATGATTTATAAGATGTTGCAATCTTTTAAACAGCCCAATTTAAGGTCTCAATTTTGTGGACATCAAAAGAAACTTTTTTTGGCCTTTCTAGCTCCACATAATCCACAAGGTTGAGTGCAGGAAGGGTGTCGCAGCAATGCTTCAGCTCCTGCAAGTTGCACAGGTCCCATTTGCAACCCATGGTGCCGAGATGACAGGAGTGGGTAGAACTGCCGAAGCATGAAATTGGTTTAAAATGATGAAGTGAAGATCTGTTTTTCCTTGAGATCAAACCACATCTGAGAACACTAACAGCAGTCTATTCCCCCCTGAAGTCTGATCCATACCATTGTTTTTCATCCTCTTATTTTCTTGTTTGGAAACCAAAACCTACCTATACTATTACCTGTGAGTTTTTCACTTGACCAAATGTCATCAGGAAGTTTGCAGCAAGTTCTTGAAACGGAGAGGACAAAATTCCTCCTTGACAACTCCTCCAGAGCATGAGATACAAAGCACCATGACCTATCTGGTGCTATTCTGTAGATGCTCCCCAGGTTGCTGTAAGTCAGGGCCACTCAGCAGCAGCAGTCAGCTTAGCAGAGCAATATTTCTGGCAGTGATGGACACCTCAATCCGATCACCCAAGCATGGCAATTGCTGGAGAAATGGTTAAAGGCAGCGTGTCCTCCTGAGGAGTGAGGAGGAAGCCAAGAATGCTCCAATGATGATGGATGCTGGGTTCCCCTGGTGCCTGGTGCCTTACCCAGACACTTGAGTGCAAGACCCATGGTGCCACCCCTTCTAGACTTTGCATTATCAGAATTTACAACATAAATGCATGCTCCTAGACCTTAATGGGACTTTCTTCCAGAGACAACCAAGCCTCTCTTTTCACACTGTTCCTTGCTTATAAATAGTTCAAACTCATTAATAACTTAAAAGCAGGTGATGCTTGGTGTGGTTCAATTACAGCTGCAGCATTTAGTGTACTACCACTCTCCAGCACGCCTCCATCATGTACTAGCTTGTAACCAGATAACAGGCTTCCCCAGGGGGAGCAAAACCCTGACTTCCAAGTAAGACAACTGGTTTTTGTCTAAACCAGAAATTTTAACATGAAAGCCCTGCTGCAGGTTCTTTCTGGACACAGAAAAGCTGTGTCAGAAAAGCAGAAGCCAAGCCCAGGCCAAAGCTGAACGTACAAAATGAGGTTCCTATTTTGCACATACTACCAGTTAGGCAAAGAAGCTATTCTTCCTCCCTTCTGCCTCAGCGATTGCCTGCCCACATTGAAGGATATTGATAGAGAAGTCAGACTTCAACTAAAACATGAAAGGACCTTTCTGAGCACTTTCGTAAATTTCTCGGAGGTCCTGAACAAATGTTTGAAGCTCAGGTAACAGCACTTGCATAAGCTTCATCAAGGCACCTTCATTTAAAACCTACCTTTCCTGAATTCCTTCTCCTGTCATTCCTACAGTAAGCAAAGCTCATTCAGGCCAGACAGTCCTGAAGAACCCACACAACTCCAATGTCTTGGAACAGCAGCCAAGAAAACATTCTGAAGGAATAAAAATCAATCCACTCCTGCTCCCTTCCAACATTACATTTTACTGTTAGGCTGTTAAAAACCTCAACACCACACCAAACACAGAGGCATCTGCCATGTAGCTCGGCTTCACTTCAAGATTCACTGCTGAGAATGAGCTGTTCACTCCTCACTCCTGTATAAAATGCTGTGTTTGTCCCCATTCTCCTGGGGAGCAGAGCCTTCCTTCCACCCCAGGCTCTCTAAGGCAGCACCCATTGCCAGCCACCTTTCACAACACCTGGGTCTACCACCAGCAATCTTCTTGCCCCAGAAAACTGTCCCTGGAACAAGAAGAAGAGAAATTACTCATGATTATCAGATCACCATGCTCTTGCCACAGTGTGACCACAGGTCCAAATCAAAATAAAATAACAGCATAACCCACCCCACAGAACCCAGAGACAATGGCTTCTGTTGGGAAAATTGTTAATACAGTGGACAGATTCTGAACCCTTTAATTGAATCTGAAGATTGCCATTTGTGCTTTGTCAGTCTCTTAACGACATACCTGCATTTCAAACTGCCTCAATGGAAGGTATATAAATGTAGGTAAAGCAAAGCTGACAGGTTTGTCTCCAATTGCAACAGACCAGATTTCTAAAATTTAGCTCAGCATTTCTAAATGCAGACAGGGGTGCATTTCCTACTGGAATCAGCTGCAGTTCAATATAGGAGTTGATTAGGTGCTCACTGTGACTGCTCCAGAACTCAGCGTACATACTTCCGTACTGAAGATGGAACCCTGCTCCTCCTGGGTCACAGAGCCTGGGTCAGTTCTGCTGCTCATTTTTATCACTACAAGGATGTAAGAAGGGTCTGAGAGGAATATTTTACCATCACTTCCAAATTTCTTTTTTTCCCAGCTCCTAAGCGATTTCTCAACCTCAAACAACCAAATATAAACTAGAAAATATCCTCTCTGCACCTGTTAGCTAGGCTGAGAAGGTAATTAAAGCAACTGGATCTCCAGTACAAAAGAAAAAGACCATACCCTGCCTCCATCATCTCTACAACCATGGAGTTGCTAAATAACATTGGTCCCTCTAGTCCCAAAGGAATCCCACCTGACATAGAACCTTTAACATCTCTTCTTTGCATATGATGATCCAGACACTTCCCCCACATCTTGCAGCCCCACGCATCTCCCTAGCTGGGCTACAAGGATGCTGCAGAAGATTACTGTCCAGCTGGCACTGAGGTGGTTCCTAATCCCCACCATGAGTTCAGACTGCAGTTAGAAGTGCAGCTGGAAGACTCCAGCCATTAGAGCAAGCTTCATCCACCTCCTCCCTTTCAACCTCTCCCTACTGCTTGCATCCTTCTTGCTGACCCAAGGGGTTGCTTCTCATCCTGACCCACAAGCTCTCAGCAAATGTTTATAAAGCTACAAATGCCAACATAACCCATAGCAGAAACCGAAAATATCACATTTCTACATCTGCACAAGACATTCACATTTATGTGGTTTGAGCTGGCCTAGAAATACCCATTTTCCCCTCCTCATGTTTAATTAAAAAGCACTACCTCACTTCAGTACCATAAAAATGGTACAGCAAATCTGCATGCTGTTTGCCTAAATCAGTTGAAAAGACTGCATTCAGCCCAAGCCCATCTAACTGAGCTGGGCTGGAGAGCTGGTGCTCTGGAGGTTGCTGGTAGTGTTTTTAGGAAAACATACACTTAAATCTCTATTAATAGCCACATACAAAAATTACTAATAGCTGTGAGGTCTTTTTTTTTTCTTTTTTAATATGTGCCTTGATACAAATAACCTTCAAAAACCTGAATCATCTGCCTGCTATCAGCCTGAGCCCAATGGTTGTTATTTTGTTATTTTTGAACACTCAGGTGAATCAGTGTTCACACATGCACTTAGGAAGCTGTAATCTGGAAGAATTGCATCAGGACAGACTTTTGGGAATGCTCTAAGTGCAGATTCATCAGATTGTGCCTCAAAACCAAACCATCACTCTGCTAAAAATTACTCAGTTGTACGCCCCTTTTCGTTTGGAGAGACGATGCTATTGTTAGGAAAACATGCTAATTAGGATTCCTGTGCTAGTTTCAGCCTGAGTTTCTCTTCAAAATATGCCTCTAGCTAATGCTGAATGCCTTGCTTTTGTTTAACTAAAACAGGCTTATCATTTCTTTTTCCTTTCCTATATTTTACAGCTGAGATTTGAGTAAGAATTTCAGTTTAGAAGTGAAAGAGCTCTTGCCAAGAACACATTCCTGTAACATTGCAATTTGACAGTTTTATTATTTTTTCCCCACACAGATGTTTATTTGCAAATGATTAACCATCCCATATACGCACACAATGCAAGTTAGTGTTTTTCACCAATTCTTTGTCTACAAGGGCTTAGCTACCATGAGCCAACCTGCATATTTAATGTATTTTAAAACAGTTGTATTTGCTGTGTTATTGCTGCGGAGTTTTGGACAGCATCCAAGGGTACTAAGTTTAGCTACAAAACAGGCTCTTTTAAAATAATTTCCTTGTTAAGAAGCAGACTGCACAGCCTCTGACCACTGTTTGCATGGCAAAGCAATAAGCTGGGTGCTGCCAGCACTAGGAAAAGGCAGCAATCCACAGGTACATGTGCCATTTCTCCCTGTGGGTGACATCCCAAACAGTGCATCTGAGGGAAGAACCCTGCTGTCCTGTCCATTCCCCACCTGTGCTGTTTGATGAAACACCCAGCATTGATCACATCAATGCTGCCTGCATGGCTCTGACACAGCGATTTACTGCTGGAACCTCAGGGAAGCCAAATCCACCTGCAGCTGGAAAGCAATTTCAGTCACTTAACAATGGTATAGGGCAGGAAAAGGTCCCTGCCAACACTCCTGTGCCCCTTCCTGCCTACCTCCAGGCTTGCTGGAACACGTATGTGGCAGGATGTCACACTGGCACAGGAGGGACAACAGGCTGGCAGTGACACTCCTCCTCCTCTTGGCTGTCACTTCAGGTGAACACCACACAACAAGCCGTCAGGGCTGGGATGCTGGAGGCCATCCCTCTGGAGCATCCCCGGGGCTTAGTGCACAGGTCAGTGAAGGCACACCTGACAGCTCCAGCAGAGACTCATGTCTGAAAAGCCATAAGCCAGTCCTAGCCAAAGGAAAAGTGAGAACAGACCTGACACCTCTCCTTGGTAGATCTCTTTGACAGACCTCCACAGAGCTGCTCCTGAATGCCCAGAGCATACAGATATCCTAGGTTCTTCCCTAGGATTTAACTGGATTCAGAGGAACCAATGATATGTAAAATAGTATGCAGCTGCATCAAGGGAAGTATTGAGTCTGCTGTAAAGAACTACTCAGTATTATTATTTCTTTCATGATTTCTGATTTAAATTAGTGACACTGCAAGAACACCCTACTCCTAACCTTTTTCAGACGTGACTGGCAGAAACAAAAGAGATTTCAGGATTTTTCAAAGGTTCATGCTTAGAGTCTCCTGCAAACAAATCCTTACTAACTTGGCACCAATCCCAGCAAATATATAACACCACTCCAGGTGAGATGATCTCTAGGCCAACAGAATATTATATTCAATTCTTTCTCCTCTGAAAAAAGCCACACTATAGTTACTTCCTTGGCCTCTGTGTAGAAGCAGGTTTCTTCCACTTACTTAGACTCAGCTTTTATGAATAAATACATTTATAACTACATTTAACTTTCACACAGATCATCCTCTACTAGGAAAATGGAACACTATACTAATCCCAATTAGATTTGGGAGAAAGAATAGTCTATCTATCTCTTTATAATTATTACGAGAATGTATTCAATTTGCTACTTTCATCTAACAGCAATTACAACTGTTTACCAGTTCTAAAGCATATCCTTTAGGAAGCTATGAGTCATATTTCATGCTAATCACTGTTTATTTGGTATTCTCTTCCAAAAATAAAGGGATCAGCTCACAAACCCTTAAACAGAAATGATAAAAGAAAAAAATCTAATGAAGCGGTGCATAAGAAAGAGATAAAAAAACTAAGATCTTCCACATGCTAAACAGTTTTACAAAGCACCCACTGTAAAATTCTTCCCCAGGACAAATGCTGACTGCAAATAAGACTGTTTAAGGCACTGCTTTGAAGCTACTTGGAAAAAATTAGCAGGCTGCTGGTACTACAAAAAAAAATCTCCCTTCACAGAGATTTAAGCTAAGTTTTAGAAGAAGAAAGATTCCAGCAAAGAGATGAGATAGCCATGAACAGACCACTAATGAATGCACTATGTCTCTTGGGGGTGATGATTGTGCTCCCACAGCAGAGAAATGCCTTCCTGATTCTGACATCCTGAGGCATAGCAGGTTGAGCACTTTGCATCCAGCATTTCACCTGCTCTCCTTGCAGCCCCTCCATCAGCAGATTTTTGACACAATGTCCTAAATGCCAGAAACACACACGGAACTTCTCCTCTGTCGTTGAAATCTACAGAGGTGAAAGTATCACAGAACTTGAACGAGAGACTGATATAGTATGATTGGTGATTACCATGGACTGAATGAGCACCTACAGGCTGTACATCCCAAGGAACAACATGGTTGTGTGGCAGGTCCATGTGTTCTGGCAGGGATGTGACCTGAGACTGGCCTCAGGCATGCCACGGCTGGCTTCAGGCATGGAATGCTGACCAGTCGCCCAGGATCTCTGTGTGATGGCTATGCTGGGGCAGAAGGTCAGAGTCCAGACAGCAAGGATTAACTGGACCTTATCTGGAGTCAGAAAAGATGCAGGTGGGTACAGATGGAGCCGTGCTGGAGGGTCAGTGGGGCTGGTCTGCCAATGGTGACTCTCCTCTGGGGCTGGAACAGAACCCAAGATAATTCTTCCAAGGGTGAAAGCCCTCACCTGATTGGGTGAGTGACTGCACATTATGCGTTATGCTTTTTAAAAACATGAGAATTCTTTAGTGAACTACATTATGAGTTTTGACATCACAAATCTGTACTCATATGTTGCCAGGGCTTCAACTGGTTTAATTAGTTTATCTCGTTTAACTGGTTTATAAAATATATTTAATTTTAATATATCATTTGTCTCAATTTTATAAGCTGTTGCAACAGGTTGTCATCTCTAACCATCCATCATGTACACACACAAATCAGGAAGCCAATAGTTGATGGATCAGCAGTAGCTGGCAGCCCTGATCAGCTCTGTGTGGCACTGTGGCCTGTTGTGCTTGTGCAAAATCAAGCTCTATTTGTATTGGCTAATCTAAAACTAACGGGAAGCAAATTCCAGCTTTATCCAATTATTTGTGCTGAAATAAAATCCTTCACTAATCCTTCATCAATGCCTGGTGATTTGAACTCAGCTGGAAGTTAAACTGGAAACTTCTGTAAAGGATAATAAAAAATGTTTTTACAAATATGTTAATGATAAAAGGAAGGGTAAGACCAATCTTTCTTCTCTACTGGATGAGGGAGGGAACCTAGTAACTACAGATGAGGAGAAGACAGAAGTGTTTAATGCCTTCTTTACCTCAGTCTTTAGTGGGAAGATGGCTTTCCCGCAGGATAACTGACCAACTATCCAACCTGAGTTGGTAGATGGTGTCAGGGAGCAGAATGGTGCCCCTGTTACCCAGGAGGAGGCAGTCAGAGAACTGCTGAGCTGCTTGGATGTTCATACATCTGTGGGATCAGATGGGATCCATCCCAGGGTGATGAGGGAGCTGGCAGCTGAGTTGTGAAGCTGCTCTCCATCATTTACCAACAGTTCTGCCTCACTGGTGAGGTCCCAGATGACTGGAAGCTGGCCAATGTGATGCCCATTCACAAAATGGATGGGAAGGAGGAACCTGGTAATTACAGGCCAGTGAGCCTGACCTCAGTACCCAGTAAGGCCATGGAGCAGTTTATACTGAGTGTCATCACGCAGC
>VYXD01007159.1:39130-72266 GCA_013397195.1 Hylia prasina
GAGCCAGCAGTGTGCCCTGGTGGCCAACAAGGCCAATGGCACCTGGCCTGGATCAGGAATGGTGTGGCCAGCAGGAGCAGGGAGGTCATTCTTCCCCTGTACTGGGCACTGGTGAGGGCACACCTCGAGTGCTGTGTCCAGCTCTGGGCCCTCAGTTCAGGAAGGATGTGGAGACACTTGAGCACATCCAGAGGAGGCAACGAAGCTGGTGAGGGACTTGGAGCACAAGCCCTGTGAGGAATGGCTGAGGAAGCTGGGGTTGCTCAGCCTGAAGAAAAGGAGACTCAGAGGTGGCCTTATCACACCTCACAACTGCCTGAAAGGTGGTTGTAGTCAGGTGGGGGTTTCCTCTTTCAGCAGGCAGCAACTGACAGAACAAGAGGACACAGTCTCAAGCTGCACCAAGGGAAACGTAAGTTGGATATTGGAAAAAGTTTTTCATGGAAAGAACAATAAAGTACTGGAATCATCTGCCCAGGAAGACAGTGGAGTCACCATCCCTGGATGCCTTTAAAAAGCGACTGAATGTGGCACTAGGTGCCATGGTCTAGTTGAGGTGTTAGGGCATGGGTTGGACTCAATGATCTTGGAAGTCTCTTCCAACCCAATGATTCTGTTTGATTTTACAGAGGAGAGAGTTGGGAGTTTCTGTGACTGATGGGAAGCTGCACAAGGTAATGCAAGCATGGGACCCGCTGCATGCCAGGCATGAAAGGGTGTGAACCAGCAAGAGCTCCCTGGGCTCCATCCCAGCCCTGAGCTAGACAGGCAGCAGGTCCACACCATGGAGCAACCAGGCCCTCCTCTGCAGGCTGCACAACTGGTCATGCCACAGAAAAACAAGGAAAATGGAAACTACAGAATCACTAAGGCTGAAAAAGACATCTTAGCTCACTGAGTCCAGCTGTGAAACCTATGAACCCATGAACCACTGCCAAGCTCACCACTAAACCATGCTACCTTTTAGGCTTCCATATGCAGATGTGAGGTTGGTGTGGCACATGTAGGGCACAACTGCCTTAAATATTATTTATTTGTGGCTGCATCGCAAAATAACGAGAAACCTCAGCATGCCGCGAAGATAAACAAAAATCTCAGTTCTTGTCCTGATGCAAGCCACTCCAACTAGAACCTCATGTCCAAATTAGGGTCTGAAAACCCATCCTGGGGATGCTGCTCATCTCTCTCTTTACTTAGGCCATCTGTCTCCAGCTCCTCTCAGCTGCTTGTGCATCCAGCCGGGGCAATCCGGCAGGGCAGTGTAAGCATTTCCACAAACACTGCCCGTAGTGCACTTGCAGTCGGGACACACAGACGTCAGTGCTGCTGTCTCAGCAGGCTTCACAAGACAGCCATTCACACAACCACAAACCCCCCCAGCAGCCACCACCCACGTCTTTTCCACAGCACCAAAATAAACTCATTCATTAGAACATTCAACAGCATTTTCCCCGCAGAGGAGGAAGATGCATGAAGGCTTCTTCTGAAGGCAGCATTATTCAGTGCTCAAGTTGCTATTTATTTGTTAGCTGATGAGCAAGAAAAGGAGACATCGATGTACAACAGTTCTCTTGAGCAGTGTATGAATTTATTCTGAATGCGGACGATGGCGGAGCGAAGCCAAAAGGGGCTTCTCAAACCACACCAAGGCAGAAAACCCTACTTCCAGTAACTCCAGGATTCAGCAGATTTCCAAAAAAGACTCCCTTGGTGTCACAGAGGCCTCGCAGTGCACAGGCACTTCCCTCATCCACCCACACTGATGAATGATCCAAGGCCAACAAGACAACACAAACCATGGGAACAACTCCAGGGGTCCACAGACCAACAGAATTTTTGCTGGAATAAGGCAAACATCAAGCTTTTTTAAATGGCACCTTTCTAAAAGGAGAGAAAAGAAAAAGAGAAGGAAAAAAATATTTCAGCTATTACTAAAAAATAATGTGGATTATATTTACTATGCACATCCAAAAAAAACTTCTGCTTTAGGAGATGTCGGCAAGGACATGACCTTTAATGCTGTGAGTTGGAACAAAAGATGGATTTAGTGTCAAAGGACCATCTCCTGTGGAAAGAAGTAATTACAACAGAAACCCATCTCATGGTGATTTTTATCCGAGAGAAGGTTTTAAAATATAAACCAAAGGTGCTCCTGTTAAGTACAAGCCCTAGAAAATACCTGGAGATTTTGCTCTGATCACCATAGGTTGTGCTCAGAATTAAGAAATAGCCTCAGTTACAGAAGAACCTGTTGGAGGTTAGGATTTTTCTTTCTCTCTCAGGGAATTCATTCCCATATGTTGCCCAAGAGATAATAACGACCATTACTAAAGAGAGACAAAAGAAGTGGCCAAGGTGGGGTGAAGGGGTGCAGCTGGCTGCAGCCCCTTAGCTGGGGGCTTTTCTCTTGGGAAGGGCAGAGATACTTCGGCATTTTGGCTGGGGGTGAGGGGCTGCGCTCAGCTCTGAGCTCTCTCTCTAAGGGTCAGAGGGGAACACTCAAGTTGCTGCCACCAAGGAGTCCAGCCTGTTAGTGTTTCCTCCTACAAGTGAGGCTTTTGCTCATGAGAACTGGGACTTTATTAACACCCTATCTGGAAAGGACCCTCACCATCTGCTTGGGTGACTCAAGAGGAAAAACCCAGAACCCTGAGCCCCCTCCCCTTCCTGGAGAGTCCGTCTTCCCAAAGGGTTTGCAGAAACCTGGCTGCTGCTGCCCAGCCCCGGTGTTTTCTGCCACTGCCTCTGGCTTTTTTTGCTACACTTTAATCCAACACCCCATGAACGACTGTCCTAGGGTGACTTTATGATGCTTGTATCTCCAACTGTCTGTTCTGTTTGAGCTGTATATTGAGTTCTCTACCTTTAAGACTGGTTTTGAGAATGAAGCAGGAAGAAGCAGCATGGAGTTTGTTTTGAAAGCAGCATTCACTCCTCCGCATTCCTTCTCTAAACTGTGTGTTCGTCTGAGGATTGGGCAGACTGCGGGACAGAGATCTCTTTGCTCTTAGTTAGTTTTTAGCTAGCTGAAGCAGTGAAGCTCCTGGACTGTTTTTTTTTTTCCTTTTTCTTGAGACAGTTTAAACCTGCTCCGGACTGAAAAACCCAGAGGAGTGCCAAGAGCTCGCACCTGCAGCTCACCGGGGCCTGGACCACCAGAGGAATTGATAAGAGACTGAGTGAGCTGAGCTACTCACAGCAAGGACTTTCTGAATTTACCATCTCACTTCTGAACAACCAAAGGTTTTATTGTTTCATATCATTGATTCTTTATACTCGTGGGCACTTCGTTAAATAAAAAGTTTTTACAATTTTTCTCTGAGGAAGTTCTTTCCTGGACCAGTTGGGGGAGGGGCCGTTTGGGTTTGCTCCCCAGAGGGACCCTATTCAGGGTTTTCTCCCAAATTTGCCCTAAACCAGGACACTGCCCAGCCACCACAGCTCCTGACAGGGCTGCGCAGTTTCTGCTACCTTTGTTTTGTCAACCCAGGTGTGCCTGCCCCTGCCATCCCAGTGGCTATTACCATGTGGCCTCTGAGCTCACGCTACAGCGCCCCCTGCGGGTGCGGAGGAATCACAGCAGGGCCCTGCCTGACCGGGAGCCAGCAGCGCCCCTGCTGGCTGTGCCCGGAACTGCACCGCAGGGGAAATGGCTTTAAGAGGGGGAAGAGACTTTTGGGCTTTCTGTTCTTTGTTTGTTGTTACCATTGCTGTTGTTTGCCTTCTTATACATACACATACTAATAAAGAGCTGTTGTTCCTTTCCCCTTATGTTTGCCTGAAAGCCCCTTAATTTCAAAGTTATAATAATTCGGAGGGAAGGATGCCGTATTTTCTGTTCCAAAGAAGGTTCCCACCTTCCTTGGCAGACACCTATCTTTCAGAGAAAGACACAAACCAACAGCCAAAATCAACCAGCAGTGACTCATTAAATGGTTACTAATCAAAGTGAAGGGAAAAAAAATCCTTATCTTCTAGACATCAGTAAAAAGAGGTTTTGCAAGGTTGTGTGATAAAACATTAACATTAAAATAGGATCTCAAAAACACACCAAGGAGAACCATTACAAGAAGTCTGTGCATGCATCCCTCCCTGAAAACACGCTTTTCGTGGCTCATACACATCAGAACTCAAGGTATTGGCTCAAATAGCTCATCTCTCCCCTCCGTACATCTCAGGGCAGAAATCAAATATTTGGGACATTCATAATTCAAGATTCTTAAATATCAAAATTAAATTAAGTTTTCTTGAGCTACACATCATGTACTTCTTCTAAACGGCTTCTTTTTTGAAAGATTTAATAAACCATAAATACATAAATACAACATTGTACATCAAGAAGTCATAAAGTTCAAATTTGATAACCTTGAATTTAGTTTCCTGCACATGGTAATGAAGCTCCAGAGCATAGGAAATTCCTGCTGCTGCAGAGAAAAATAAATTGGGCAGACACAGTGAGCGCTATCCCTTAGTACAAATCAACATAAACAAGATGCAAGAATGCAAAGGCAGCATGTGTGACCAGCTGTAATTTTCTGTGATTACAGACTAAAAAGAAATGTAAAACAACATCCTAGAGTGTCAAATTAGTGAAAAAAGTCATGGACAACATAAAAAGAGGATTTTTCGGAAGTCTCACAACCTCTTATAAAAATGATGAAAATGAAAACCAGACACATCTTGGTATATTCAAATGGGTTTCCTCCTTAGCTTCCTCTTGCACCCACTGCTGGGTTTTTTAAGAGGAGGCTTGGTGGAGTTTGTGAGTTGCAGGCAGAATCCCAAGCATCCCCCTGTTCCCCTTGGGACAAGGTGCTGCAGTGGCACCGAACCCACAGCCCTGCAGTGCCCTTGGCTGGGGCTGCCTCCACACTCGCCCTCAGCAGCATCAAAAAAGAGAGGGCTGATACATGACTGGCGTGTTTCAGGCAGGAAACACATGAAAGATGAGCCCTCACCCAAGAGCAATAAAGCAGTATACTATCAAACAGAAAAAGATTCCAGGAAAATAATTTGGGGCTAGAGAGCATTCCTTCATCCAAACCCAGATATCCTAGCAGATGTTCCTGCAGTGCTCTGGCTGAGGTCACCACGAACAACGCCGCACTCATACAAGGTGACACAGCACCTAGCCTGCACATACAACTGAGTGTTTCCCAACAAGAGCAAGCCACATCGAAGGCCAGAAGCACCTGATGAGCTCAGAAGAGGAGGCAAGCTCACCCACGGGAAATGATCAGTCCAAAAAGAACAGTGGAAACACAGGGATCAGTGCAACTTCCTCAAACTGGCAGACGGAGCGCACAGGCAGGTGGACATGTACACGTGCAAATCCTTATTCCATTATTCCCTCTGCAACCACGAACATGCCCAGCAAGGATGCTGGTACCTTAACAATGCACAGCAGGGCACAAAGGGCTATGGGGGTGAAGTGCCTCCCCAGGGAAACAGAAGATCTATCACTGTGTGCCATCTCACTGTGCCATATTCAAAAACCCCTGAGCACCTTTCACCTCACTGGATGAAAAGCCTAGTGGTAAAGAAGGCTACAAGGTTTGGAACAAGAATCTTACTCTGCCATAGGGTGCTGTAGTAAGGCTGAGACACCAGCCGGGAAACATATCCTTATACTGATCTCTCTCCGAGGCAGCTGCATGGCTTCCTCCCTGCCTCTAAGAAATAAGCAAGCTCTATCCTGAAAATAAGCAGGATTTGTCTTCCTCAGGAGGCTGTGAACAACTGCTTGGTCTAATGAACATTTTGACATCCTTAATTTCTAGCCAAAATGTGCTTCTGGGCAGCTCATCCCCACAGTAATACACTGCCCATAAGCATTGAGTTTCAGGTCTGAACCCTTGCTAGCAGATGAAGATGCATCTGCTTCCCTGCAGATAAACAGCTCTGCTGAGGAGGCTCCAGACAACACATTAATCCTTCTAAAGTCAGCTGCAATTTAAGGTCATTAAACAAATTTAAAATTAACAAACTCCATGCAGAAAGCTGGTGTAGTGGGTTCCTATGGACTGTCACATCTATCAGCACATCTGTGCATCAGGCTGCTTCCCAACACGGTTTTTCATTATCCCAAGATCTAGAGAAAACAGTTATCAAGCTCTGGAGTCAGAGACAAGGGGAGGCAATATGGAAAGATGTTCCCTCTCTTTCTTCCCTTCCATCCCATGCACCCCTTCTGCGGGACAAGTGGTAAGAGTATCAAAGCAGCAGGACCTTATGCCACTGATTTCTGACATTTCAGACACTTTCAAAGTATCTGTCTCTAAGACCTTGGTGAAGAGTCTAAGTGAAAGCTTCAAGTACAGAGATGAAAACTTGTTTAGCACAGTAAAACCAAACAAAGCCATGGAGATCACTTGTTCCATTTCACAGAGGAAGCAGCAGCATTAGGCTAAAAGCTGCTCCTGTGCAGCAGATGGCTGGGGTGGTGGGTCCCAAGGCAGAGGAGGGTGTCCCTCTGCCTTGGTTCAGATGGGCAGGTGATGCCTCAAGATCTCAAATGGAAGAAGCAGCACAAAACACAGGACTTCATCCACAAGGGTAGCTAGGAGGCAGGAAAGCGCAACGCTAGGAGTCAGATCCAGTTTTCTACAGAAACATTTCTCACCCAAACTCTCACTCATTTCTCACTTTTGCCACATTCTGAAAGAGGTTCCGAGTCCAGCAACCTGTGCACCTGTCCTGTATTCACAGCCACCCCAATAACAGCTTGTCCTCCCATGCCCAATTCCTAAGGACCCCCAAGAGGCTTTTGCATGTGTTCACCTATAATCAGTCCCAGTAACACCATTTCTAGCCCACAGTTCTTCATGACACAAGGACAGACTAATTGCATGTGAAACTGCTCCTCATTTACACTGGACGAACTGGTATCAGAGTGGAGATTTCAGAGTATGTGGAGCTCAAAAAAGAAAGGTGAATCTTTATTCATCCCTTTCATCTTTGCTTCAGGAGCCCAAGGGTCTTGACAGATAACTTTTGTTAGTTTATCACCTTGAGAGGGCAAGAGTATGCAGTACAGAAATGTGTTCAGAACTGAGATCACATAGGGACCAGTGCTTGTCGTTAAAAGGAGAAGCAACCTCCAGCAGAAGATCACAAAAGATAAGGCTGAATGATTCTGTGAGGCCACCCGACTTGCCACACTGCCAGTCCATAACTCATGGGCAATGCTTAGCCTTTCCCACCCAAGAGCACCTCTCAATTGCTAACACTTGCAGCTTTAGCTGACAGTCTCTCATTGTCTCTTAACCTTTCATCTGGCAGCAGTATCAGTCATTACAGATTTTTCTTATAAGACATTCACCTCCAGTACACCTGAAGGGGAAACGAAGTGGGACGTTATGAATGCCTGGCTCTGTCATCAACCCAGTTCAAGTTACAGCAAGTCTCTAAACTTACTTTACTGCTGCCACAAGACTTTGATATTTGCTTTTCCAGGACAGAACTCCTGGAACTCCAGCCAGAAAGCACTGTGCAAGAGCTGCACAACATGTTTGAACCAAGCACTCAGTAAATTCTTTTGGGGATGGATGCCCTGGGGACAGACCAGGCTTTAAAGACACCCTACCACAACTACAAAACATCACTGAAATACCACAAATTCCTGTCTTGTTATCCCTGGGTTTGCCCACGAGGCTGCACATCACTGAAGGCACAGCTTGCTTCTCTCAAGGAAGAATTCAGGGAAGAGCATGGCTGATTTCAGTAGCAAAACTGTAAAGCTTCTTTAAAATATAAAGACTGTGATACCTGTGTAGGCCAAAGATCCCTCTAGCCCAGAATCCTAAGGTGATTTTGTTCAGTCTTTGAGCTCATATAAATTTGGAGTACCCACAGTGAAGAGGAGTCATGAGCATCCACCTCCCACAGGTTGTTTGAAGTTGATGCCCGCCAGCCCTTGCACGGTGAGACATCAGCCAGTGATCCTGTCTGGTCCCTCCAAGCCACACGTGGTTTTGCAGGTTTTGATCAAATTCTCACTTCCCACCATCAGTTTTCCAGGCAGTGTGAGCTCTCCTTTGTGTGCAATTCTGAAGCTCAGCCCTGCTGCTGGCGGTACAGCTGTCACAGATACTCCCCATGGGGTGTCACCTGCACAGAGAGAGACTAGTGTGGTTCTGGGAGTGACGGAACATTCAGAAGTCAAAAGAAGTCTCCTTAACTGAGAGAGGCTTAAGGTGACAATGGCAAGATGCAGAAAAAGAATAATTAACCTGTGATCAAATCTATTCATCTTTTTTTACTTCAGTTGCATAATTGAAGCCCAAAGATATGGCTGTTTGAGATGCTCAGCAGCACCCTGTGGGAGGGGGAAACCAGCAGAGTTGTAACCTGTCCTTCAGGCTGTTTTGCTCCCCTCAGACATAAAACTCACAGATTGTTTCCCACACATGCTGCAGCACAAAATCTGAGTCCCTACAAAAGCAAGGATGGTGGGACAGACAAGAACCCTCCTGTGCTGCAGCCTGGATTGGGCAGACGTGCCAGCAGATCTTGCTTCGCACAGGTTTGCTGGGGTCTCAGCCTGACCTGCAGCCAGCCTGCAGAGGGAATCACCATGAAATTCCCCCATGGAAAAAGGCAACAGGCTTCAAAGGTTTTACAAGAAAGAAATAATGCCAGAAACATTGCTCCATCCAGTGCTTTCCATGGAAAATGGAAGACTATTTTTTTGCTTAGATAGAAGGTCATGAGTAAATACAGAGTGGTGGGGACAAAGGCTTTAAATAGGAATTTCCACTAATGACTTGGTCATTATAATTTCCATTTTCCCACCACTGCAGGAACATGTCCCAGAGCCTTCTCCTGGGAAGCATCACATGATGGTGCTTGCACAGTGCCTGGCAGGATGAAAAATCAGACCCCAGCTAAGCTCCTGACACATTACTTTTTATAAATACAAACTTTGTTTGAAACTATAAACATCCCTAATTTAGAATTTTGTTTAAAATATAAAAATCTTGAAAGACTTTCTCCAGATAGTATTTTGCTTATAGATTTCCCCCTAGCAATCTGGATGTCTTAGTGGTTATTCTTTCCTTTTTCCTTACAATGGAAAGTATTCCTCAAAATACTTTCCGCAAAAAGAAAGGAAAACGCTTCATGGGCAAAAAAAGCAGAGCTCTACAGAAACATTTTATATTCTCTCAATAAAGAAGAATTTAAGTATTAACAAGCTACAAATGTTAGAGAACTAATTTCACATACTTTTCTTTCCTCCAAATTAGGCTGTTATTCTTTAAAATAAAAAATATAGCATTTTGCAATGTAAATTACTTCCACTTCTGTGCCGTGCAGCCTCAACAAGCTACACTGAAATTCACACATACAAAAATCTACACTTTGCCATGAGCCTGAGTATGCACCCTCCTCCTTTCGAGCCCAATTCCTAGTAATTCTGTGAGACTTTTAAAAGGACATTCTGAGCACAAAAATCCAGCAGCTTACTCCTGTCAGAAGGGCAAGGTGGGAATTGATGCTCATGCACCAACTTTCTGAATTAACTGGGGTCCAATGGCACACGGAGGAGAGCGGGGTGTGTGACCAATTACCATTTCCCTGCTCCTCAGGCATGGAGAGATGTGACTGCGCTCCCCTGCCATCCACATGGGGCCCTGAACCCAGGGCTCCCTTAGTGAAACACATCGCCGGGCAGGGCCAAGGATTTGGGGAGGATTTTGACAGGAAAAGGAGAAAGGAACCCAAAATATTGTGGCATTTCAGATTTACTTTCACTGCAACCTACACAAAATGCATGCTTAGTGGCACTAATTTCTTGTTATCATCATACATGAAGGAACGCTGTATGAAAGAGCTACCCTCATGAAAAATAGGTTTAAGGTCAGGTATAATCCCATTCTGAGCTACCTAGAAGAGAATAGGCAGCAGTGTCCTCTTCTGCAGTGAATATCTTAGGATCTACTCTCCTCTTACAGGGCAAGGTGTTCCAGGCAGGCCAGAACTGAAGACTGACAGCATTTAAACAGAGGAAATACTTTCATACTGGTAAATCCCACCTCTTGAGTCCAAGGGGCATGGAACTTATTTTCTATGAAAGCCTTGCATATTTAGCAAAATGTCCACTTCTTTACAAAACAATACCCTGACACCATCCTATTAGCACAGTGGGTACTCCACACGTATCATCCTGGAATAATTTTCATTCATAAAGTATCTCCTTCAACACTTAAGATACTCCCTTGCCACAGACACATTCAGTGACAGCACGGTACATTGCCAGTGAAAAATCAGAGTTGACACCTACATTTTAAGTTTAACAGAAAATGCGATTTACAACTTCCATACCTCCAGATGAAAGAAATCCAGTTATCTTTTATGAAAGCAATTATTTAAGCTATCAGAAATAAAACAAAGCAGCAACATAGTTGACAAGCTACATGCCCCAAAACAGATGAAAAAAAACAGGTAATACCTTTTTTTCCACTTGCCTACATTGAACAGGAGCAAGAAGAAAGGGAGTGAGAAATGCCCCCACCTTTTCAGGCATAAATTAAATTGACACATTCAATATCATCTGCATTAGGAGTACACTTAAACTGACAAACAACTCAAGCTACGATAGAGCCCTTCCCACTTCCTCAGTGTTCAGAAACACGCATCAATACGGGACCGCAACCAAACGCCGCAATGTTCCATATCCAGTAGCTTAGCAACTGCTTTTATTTCTTACAGCTTTTCTGAGAAAGAGGGGCAAGAGGGGGCTGAAGCAGCATGGAGGAACCAAATGTCATGTTTGGTTTCTTTCTGAGTAGCTGATGAGAGGGAATAAGGACACGCGGTCGTTACAGACAGGAAGAATGTGGTGCTCGTGGAGGTACTCTGCAGCTGGCAAGTGGCAATCCCAGCCCAGCAGCTTTGCTGTTTCCTCATCCTCGAAGGCATGGAGAAATCTCACCATGTCTAGAGCACAGTCAAAGTAGAGCAAATGCATTATTTATTACCAGAAGCTTGGGAAAAAAAAAAAAAAAAAAAGAAAAGATGCTCAGACTCCTTCCTCCCTGTAGCTCTCCAGTTCTTTGGCCACATCAAAATTCTTCCTGCTTTATCTCTGCTGCCTGCTTGAGTGGGGAAGAAAAGCCTGACTAACAAAAGCCAAAGTGTGCCCAGACCCAGCAAGGCTTGCCTCTAGCACAGCAGCCCAAACCCACCCTGTCTCACTTCCAAAGATATACATATTATTACCAGAATACTTCACCTGAACAGCCTTAATAAAATACGAGGGGATATTAACTAAGCTGTAAAAATCTATAAAAATTCTGCTTTACAAGAGATATTTACCTATGAATCAGCAGTTGGGTTAATTCATTATTCAGTAGGCTTGTTATTTACAGTGTATTACAGCTTTGTAAATTATTTATATGTGCTTGTCTCTGTCTGTGCATGGTTTTCCCTTAGGAGACAAGAAATGTTTATTATCTCCCACACAGGGAGGTTGTTTCAGTCAGAGGTAGGATATTAAAGCATTTGAGGCTTCACTCAGGCTTTCTTCTAACCTGCATTCAGTTTGCTGTTGTGTATGGGATAAAAACATACTGATCACAGGGATCCCAGGGAAATCCACCCCAGCATCTGAGAGGTTTTAACTCAAACCCAGCCTTTCTGCACCATGTAAGCAAAGATCCATTCAGACAGCAGCTACCCCCGGGCCAAAGCCAGCACAGATCCAGAAGGAAAAGACTTTAAATTTCATTTTGTGTCAAAGTGCAAATACCCACCTCCAAAACAGCCCCCTTTCCTAAAAATGACACTTTTTATCTGCTAATGGTAGGATAGGTTTTAAAATCTGTTACCTAATTGGCAAACGTGAATTTTATGTAGCAGATGCCAAGAAAACCATTGGAGGGACCCAATCTCCATCCTTACAGATAGCTATGGAAAAGATGAGCTATGAGGAAAAAAGTCTTTACTCAGAGTGTGTGAGACACTGGAACAGGTTGCCAAGAGAAGTCATGACTGCCCCATCCCTCGAAGTGTTCACAGCCAGGTTGGATGGGCCAATGAGCAACCCAGCCAATAGAAGGTGTCTCTGCCCATGGTTGGGTGTTGCAATGTGATGATATTTAGGATCCTTTCCAACCCAAATAATTCCATGGTTCTATGGAAAGTCATCAAACACGAGAGCTCTGCAGCACTGCTGCCCAGGGCCAGCACTCTGGGCAGCCAGCATGAACCTGGGAACATTAAAAGCTCTCTTAGACCTGAAAAATATCAACAGGAGCTCAGTGGATTCTTTCACACATCCCAGAATTGGTCACCCACCCAGCGCCCACAGACACCAGCTGTAGAGGAGATTTGTCAGTCCCTACATAGGTCTAACAAACAGGGCTTGGCACCCACGTCCCTTGAAAAGTACTCCAGTGACTGCTCTGATCCCACCATTCCTCTCCTTTGTAAATCATGAGAAAATAATGATTAAACATGAGTTTTTAAATGCATCTAGCAAATTTAAGACTTCTCATCAATAAAAAAAAAAACAAAGCCCACATTCCTGTATCAATGAAATTCCAACCCCCGTGCAAATGCAGCTTGGTGCCCATCCAAGATAAGTAGTTCATAGTAAACATGAGCCATGGCATTTGTCATTCCCAACATAAAAATACGTGCAGATGGACATGTGCTAAGTCACATACTAACTTTGAGTGTGCTTGCGTGTTCAGCAAGTGCAACAACAAATTTAGAGCAGGAATGCTAACAACTGTAAACAGCACATTTTAGTGCTCCTATCCATTAATAATTACTTAAAAAGTACCAATTTGACCTGAAAGTTGGAAAAATATTGACTCCAAACATTTCTCTTGCTGGCTTGAGTAGTGATGAAAGACCTCAAAAGTTGAGTGAATGAGGAAAAAAAGGGGTGGATGAGCTTCAGTGCAAATAAAGGTACCAGAAAGGTACCACTGAGGTAGAAAACATACAAGGAGGAGCAGCCAAAAGGCCTGAGAGGGCAGAGCAGAGATGCAAAGGGCCAGACTGATATAATCACCCCTTGGAGCATCTTTAATGTTGAAGGCAATCAAAGATCAAATTTGCTCAAACTGCAGGCAGACAAGGACCTGACAGCTCTGGAGAGGCAGAGGAGCCCCTTTTCTGGGGCAGGCTGTGACCAGCTTGCACTGAGCTGGCACATGCCGTGGCAGCTTTGCAAGGTCTCACACCAGCCCTGCTTGCAAAGCACAGACACAAAGTGTGTGTTTAACTTGATTAAATATTAACAATGTTCCTATGTAAAGTCAGCATTAAATCACTAATCACATTACCAATTTTTTAAATACTATTGGCAATGTCTGGCCCAATTTACATCAAGCCGCTCCAACAAAGAATTACAGTCTTTTCATTACCACTAAAATGACAAAATTTCTGACCTCAAAGAAGTCTGTCACACAGCTATTGTTTCTTTTTCCCGATCTACTGATCATAAAAACTTAATGAAACTGCTTATGGATAACTTTCTCCCTTTTGAATTAAGTGAATGGATTTCCTTCCCGTATCAGAAACCACAGGAGCCCTGAGATGGCCCATTTTTCACTCTCACAGTCAGAGTTCCTATCTTCAGGTCTTAAAGAACATTGGTTTGTTGTCTTGTAATCTCTTCCTTAGTATACACTCAAAATACAGTTTATTTATTCTTACACATTTTGATGATGCTACGGTTTCTCCATTCACAGCTGACTTTCCAAGATAACAAAGATTTTTATTGACAGAAATTTGCTTTTCCGTCAGCTGCCTGAAAAGTGAATTTACTAGAAATGCTTCCAGTAGCTAAAAGCCTCCACTTACATCTTGGCAGCAAATTTTCCAGTGGGTCTCCCACATGAAAGTAATGTCACTGCAAGACCAAGACCAGAATCTGCAGCAACAATTTGTGTCAGAAATCTGCATGGCTGTTTTTTGGCTTTTTTTAACAAGAAAGTATTCTCAAACCACATCACAAATATATTTTTGTAATACTCTTTCACTGTCAGATGAAGATTTCAAATACTTCTATTTGTTATTTGTTACCAGAAATGAGATTTTGAAGAGAAAACTTTTTAAAAATAGGTTTGGTGACAAAGTTTTACAGAAGCCAAGCCATTGAACTGGATTAAAGAAGGTGACTCTTGTGTGTAGGGTCTCAGCAGATCCACCCTGTAGGAAGGTCCCACACTAGTCCCAGACTTTTCAAACAACTTTATCCTCTCACAATTGAAAAACTAACTGGATTTAAACAAAGTGGGAAGCTTAGTAGAGTCTTCTCTTATGAAGAAACAGTGAGAACTACTAATCCTCAGATTTTCAGAAGCATGGTACAGACAGGCCATCAGACTAAATTTTTCACATGCTAACCTTGCTTATTAGAAGCACAGTTCTAATGCAAAAGAAAATACTTCTTGTGTGCATCTGATACACTTTAGATAATTATATTTCAGTACAGCTATGCAAATGCTATTTTTGTGCACAGTAATTTAATTCCAGTTTCTTTTCAAAGAGAGTTTGAGACAAAATCACAGGGAAAACAACAGTAATTAGTATATCAAGAATGCTACAAGTCCTAATATGCACACATAAATCTATACAACTTATTAAATATGTATGCACTGACATTAGATGTTTTTCCTGGATAAGAAAGAGGGAACACCAAATCCAATGTAACACAGCCTCTCTTTCTCAGTATATTTTATGGCTATGAGCCTATAAGAATCATTTAAATAAATATAAATGCAAACCCAAGATTCAAGTAAATTATTTAAATGAAGGCTGTTGCCTTCATTTGTTGCGACTAAATCCAGTGGTTTAAATCCATCAAGCACAAGTCTGAAGTCTTACACAAGCCTGCCCATCACTAGACTATTGGTGCTGTGCTTTGCTCACCTTATCATTTTTAAGCAAAAGGGGTGAAATCCTGTCTCTGGAGGAATCCAGGGGATTTTAACCATCCTTTTATATGCCCATTGCTCAAGGATTGTCTGGGAAGCTGCCAACCCAGCCTCAAGCCATGCACAGCTCCCAGCCAGCCCCTGGCAGCAAACCCCTCAGTCCTGCCACTGGAGAGGATAATTGAGTCCTGTGGCAAGGAGATGGCTCAGCTAAAGTCACAGCTGGCCAGAGCCAGGACAAAACCACAAGCATGGTAATGAGGGCAAGGGGAAGGTGCCCACAGCTCCCCATGGATGCGCTTGCCAGGATTCCTGCAGATGCTGAACTGAGTGCAGCCCTTGTGACTACCAAGGCAGAAGTGCCACAGGCACCCCACGTAACACAGCCCCCCCTGACATCACTGCATGCCTGCTCACAATCCATAAACTGAGAAGCACAGAGCCAGGCATGACAGCAGAGGACCTCTCCTGTAACTCCTTTGCTGCTTGTTAACAACACTCTTTAAACTACACATGGAACCAAAAATGTGCTTTTCTCTCTGCTTTTCCTCCCTACACCTGCCCCACTTCCCACTCTACTCCCCCCCAACATGTAACATGCCCCTTATTGCAGCTCCCTGCCTGGGAGCTGCTTCAGCATTTAAACTCTGGATGGTCTCTAACAGGGATCATTCAACTGTCCTCAGATAAAACCTGGTTTCCCAGCTGTGTGTATCGACCGGGTATCTGCAGTGCAGAAGACTCCGTAAGCAAACAGAGAACGGTGCCAGCTCTTCCCCCTGCAATCTGGTTCCTATTAATTTAGAATTATTTGAAAACTCCAATGAAATATTGAATTAAAATGTAATTGCAGGGGTTGGGAAAGGTTGTGGCACTAAAGCTCTTATGAAGCTGCTTCATCTACATGACATTTTGGCAGCATTTACTGCCAGCTATGCAATTTAAGCATGGAAGCTTAATAGCCAAAGGGAGAAAGATCCCAAAAGCTGCACATTTTGGAGCATCACCCCACATTGTAAGACAACCGTCCAGAGGCAGTATATCTTAATATACCAATCCTAAGCCTCCCTTGCAGTGAAAGAGAGTTCATATAAAGGAAGAGACATTCAACAACAGCAAAAAAAGAGTGTAAAACCAGAAAAGCAGATCTTGGTTGGTTTCACGTGCCATCTAAGACTCAAAACATGCAATGTTCTTGCTTCAACCCAGTGGGCACATTTTGGCAAGCATTTCCCTCAGTGGTATGGTGTGCCATAGCTGCACTCGCTCTTCCAGCTCAGTTATTTTTACTCTGCATTGACTCCCCAGCCTGGTTCACCATAGAGCCGTGATGGGGAAAGCAGCAGAGCAGAGGTAGCTTCAGCTGATGGAGAGAAATGCTCTTTAAAGCCATGGTCTGAAACAGCGTAGGCAGACAGTGAGTTAGATCCATGTTCTGCTGCTCCTGTTTCATATTCATTATCATCCAGCAGCAGCCACCAACGCACTCGCCCGCTCTTCTGGAGCTCAGCCACGCACGGCCACCCTGCTCCCTCCCCAGCACATGAGGCACGTGGCCTCCCTCCTTGCTGGGTTGTGCTTCAGCTCCCTCTGAGCCCATGAGAGTGAGCAGGGCTGCAGGAATAACCCCACACCATCGTCATGCCACCCTCTTCCTACAGCTCATGGCAGCCATGCCTTTCTGACCATGGCATTCCAGTTAAGTACTCTACTTCATCTAAGTCACATCCTGCACGTGCTGCAGCAAGAGCTAGCAAGAGGACAGCAAATATATCAGGTATTACGTACAGCCCCACTTTGGGACAGCAGAGAATAGCTGACCCCCCCCAGTATCCATCTGGCTGTTTCCTATCAGTACAGACAACAGCTCACGCAGGAGCCCGAGAGCGTTCGCACGCCTACCATCAGCTGCATGTATAAATAGAGACTCGTCTGCTCCACAGACACTGTGCCCTGCAGCCCAAAGTAACTCAATATCCTCCCACCATGCCACCAGCTTCTCCCTCAGACCTCCATATAAAGAAGCCTTTGCAGGCATCTTTGAAAAAAAAATCCCACAACTCCAGCAGAGCAGAAGCAAGTTTTAACTCAGGAGATCCCACGCGAGCCTCACGTTTCAACCAGGATGCTCTGCCCACAGCTCCCTCCTGGCATCTACACTGCTAAACTGGGACACATGGAACCAGTCAGAGTCCTGTGGCACGTAGCCACATCCCTAAATNTGTGCTGTCCCCAAACACGTCCCTGTGTACCCATCAAGAGCTGACCAAAGATGGCACTGAGCGCCACTGACTTGGCCTCCCTGCTTGCAGGGACAAGTCCCCACATGCTGTTACTCCACCATACTCAAGAGGGGTTGGCCAGAACTTGTTATCTTGGCATGTTTACCAGAAACACCATGGCTGTTGTTTCATTCAGCCACAAGGAATGCAAAAACATCTGCCACGGACATGGCAAACATACCACTTGTCCAGCTAAAAGTACTAAATCCTGTCTCCCTTCAAGAAAAAGCAGATCCAGAATATAAATTAACCAAAGTCTACCAAGGCTGTAAACAACAAGAGCTCCCCTCTTAGCCCCTAGCTTTCCACCAGCTCCAGAAGGATGCAGGAGTCTTCACAGAGATAGATCTTTATTTATAGACACAGATTAGCATACAGGACTCCACTGTACAATAAGTCCCCATGAGACAGAGTCCGAGGCGACACCAGCCACAGACAGTTATTGATTACGAGTCAAAATGAAGAACGGTCTGTTTTGAACTGAACAATTTTATTACAGCCTTTGCTACCACGACACAGTGGCTCTGAAGACTGGCTTCAGCAAGCAAATCTCCAGGCAACCTGTCAAAGGCAATGCCAGCATATTATTCTACAGGGTTATTCAAGTGACCTTAAAGCAACTGCATGGACCTCTGATATTTGTGCAGGTCAAAGACTGTCTTCATACATTCTGAAGACATATAGTAGATAAACAGCATTTTGTCAAAAGAGGAACTTCTTTCTTTTTCTTACTAAAGTCTTTTAGATCATTTGGTCACCAAGAACATGGAAAACTGAGAAGTACCAAGACACCATGTAACTCACTTAAACGTTTGTGCTTTCTATCCCCACAAAGAAGCTACTTCACAGCAAATACCTTACATAGCCCAATATCCTCTCACTCTCCAAAGCCGGTTATTTCAATTGGCTGGACACTAATTCCAGTTTCATTAGATGAGTATCAGCTTCCAGAGTTAAACTGAATTCATAGCATGATATGGAAACTAAACCAAGTGAAACAACTCCCATATATTACCACTTTTAACAACAAGCTCCTGCACAGCATCAACATAACAGCAGCTCAGCTTCAGCTCTTCATTCTCAAGTTGAAGATATTTATTTAATGCCTGTCTTAGTTGCTTGAGTCAGTCTGTATTCACCCATACTAACAGATTTCTGCACAGCACAAAGTAGTGGTTTTCTCCTAACCTGTCAGCCTAACCTGGGCAGCAGCTATATCCAGGCAGGCAACAAAGCCACAAGCCTGCTCACCAAGAGCTCTTCCTACCTGTCAACAGATCCTTACAACACCATGATGGATATCAAACAACCAACTTGCACACCAATGTGCAGCTAAGCAGATGCTTCTTGCCTTTCTAATAAAACAGCTAACAAAAACAGTTTATTTCTCTCTGGATCTGATGGTAAAACAACAGTGAGTATGCCAAATATGCAACTTTCTACATAACACACCCACTCTGTTGTCATAATACTTCTGTAGAAAAATAATCACTTCCAGGAGAAGAATAACCATGTTCATTGAAAGTCTTGCATTCAGGCCTCATCCCAAGCATTGACCCATGCAGGTGAGGGAACACACACACTGAAGGCTGGGATCTGTCCCACAGCTGAGATCATAGCAAGTGCATGCTTACTCGTGGGTTAAATAACATCCCAGGGGCATTCCCCACAGCAGAGAGGCAGGAGAGCAACCTTCATCTTCCCAAGGAACCGACAGAGAAGGTGCAAGCGTGACTTATTCCCAAAATGGGAAATTTGTGCAACTAACCTATTCTGCAAAAGCACTCACACAGTTGTAGCCCTTTCTGGCC
The DNA here is from genome assembly GCA_013397195.1 of Hylia prasina. Taxonomy (NCBI): domain Eukaryota; kingdom Metazoa; phylum Chordata; class Aves; order Passeriformes; family Sylviidae; genus Hylia; species Hylia prasina. Next base: position 58,115 of record VYXD01007159.1, read on the forward strand.
ACAATTACCTGGCATTTGGTATTTTGAGAGAAGTAGGACTGCAATTAGAGCTCAGGGCCTGGAAAGGCTGTTGGATGAACTCTGCAGAAAGGACCTACTGGGATGTATGGGTCTCTCACTTAACCAGCACATAAAATACTGATCCATCAGCCACAAGGGATACACAGTTGGTTTGTTTCTGCCATTCCCAACTGGTACATTCTCCTGCTTCAGCTACCCGCCATATTCAGAAAAGCAGATGGCATCATTCAAACAAAATTAAAATAGATAAGAGCATGCTAACTTTTTATGCCTTATGACGATCATCTTTATGATTTTGATTTGAAAGTGCGAAAACTATACCAGATCCAAGGTAGTATAAAGTGCGTCATGGGAAAAGGATTAACAAACATCATTCCACTCTTACAGCAACTGCAGATTCCACAAAGGTTTTGCAAACCTATAGTTTTAATCTTAATGTGACTGAGGTTGGCCATGGTTTGGGAAAAGTAAATTGAGGGCACATGCATTTATGTACAATTATGTGCACACAGCAGGGGAAAGTGTGCAACACAAACATACACTGGGCTGCATCATAAAATCCTAGGGCCAAGCTGCCTTGCAAAAGTCACAGACACTTACGGGTGAGTGAATATTAAAAGTACATTTAAAAAAAAAAACAGTTGGAATTGTTTTACCAACACAGCAGTCAGCACTGTAGGAAGTGAATAGATGGACAGACTGTGGCACTTTCACTCCTTCAATATCCTGAAAAACAGAAGAGGCAAGGCTGGTAGGTGAGGAAAGCCTCAAGAGAGAAACCTCTCCAGCTCGGACAAGAAGTCCATCCTTTTCCAAACTTGCCTTATCTGTAACACCAGTGTCACCAGAGGTGGGTTTTCATGGCTGTGTGCAACTGGTGCTCAGACTGCAGATATCTACCCCACACCAGGAGCCACAACAAGGGATGTTTATGGCCCTGCAATCCTGCTCCAAGCCTCATCCAACGGGCACCTGCAGCCTGTGGAAAGGTTCTGTGTGTGTTCATTTTTCCAGTAACAGGGAAGTGGAGAAAGGAAAAGATTCAAAGTCATTGCAAAGGCACATCTGAGAATGCAGCTTTGTGCAGAGATGTTGTGATATGTGGAAAGCACTCAAACTCATTTTTGAAAGCATTTTTCTTCCTCCTAAAGGCTCTGCTGCCATCCTGGTAAAGCGTATCCTTGTCAGTCAGTGGCTAACCTTGTCAAGGGGAAGAAAAGGCTGGGATGTGACAGGTTTGACAACCTGTCGGATGCCTGGTGCTCTGCTCTCCTCCTGATCTGATCACTATCGAACATTAAACCATTGTTCCTCCACACAGGAGCGCAACTTGATGCTTGCAAGCCTCAGCCAAGAAAGATAGTGAGGCTGGTGAGCTGCCAAGATCCTTGCTTTGTCCCTTCCTTGCATGTTCTAGACTTCACTTTTATGATCTGATTGCTGAATGTGTCACACTGGGAACAGTCCCACAAGAGTCCCAAAACAGGGACACTGAAATTGCCATTGGTTTTCAGGAAACTGAGAACTAGAGATGGATGAGACCAGTAATATATGAAAGGTGAGATTTGGGTGACAACTGCCTGGTTGCAAACCAAATCCAAAACTTGGAGAAATCCCAGACAGACCAAAATCGCCCCCATCCCCTCAGAAAAGCAAAATAGCCTTGCTCCCGTGTGACATGTACTGAAAAGTCTGGCACAGTGTGTATCACTCAGCCTTTAGATACCCACTGAATGAGATCATCTAAACATAAGGACTCTTTCTCTGTGTCCAGGAGGGGATAAAATATTTTAATTCATCTCTTCCCTCTACACACAAAACCTCTGCTCTTCCGGAGCAGCTTTCAGGATTCACAAGCAAAAGCAGCAGCACTGACTGTAAAACCCTGCTCTTTATGCTCTTTAATTCCACTGACACTGCAAGAGTCAAAGGCTGAATAGTCAGGAGTAAAAAGCATCCTGCAATCAGGAGCTTAGCTACAGCAAGTGAAGTTGGAGCTCTAGTGTATATTTGAAGAGGCCATTTAGCCAACAGATGTCAAGGACAGACTACAAGTAGCACTTAAATTGTTCTTTCATAAAGTTCATATTTAACTCATGTCAAGATGGTCTGTTATCTTCCCAGTTCCCAAAGGGTTTAAGTCAGAACTTGCATCTGGTTAATTTGTTTCATGAAGACCTTCTCAGCAACAAAAACAAGATACCTGCTGCAAAGCCCAGCTGCTTCAATGCAGTGTGGCCAGGTGACTTCAGCAGAAGGCAACCTGGGGGCTTCCTCAAGTCTCAGGAGGCTTGTTTAACTCTTCACAACCTTCTCTGTTAAAGCAGGCTGGGAAGCAACATCCTCAGGAGTCCTCAGGTTGTACCGTGCTAGGAGGAGGTACGACTGGACTTCCACAGTACTCTGAAGTGTGGTCTTGCCCAAGTCATCCTAACAGATCTGAAGTGGGGCAGCAGGGTTCACTGTTCAGTACTACTGCTGCCCCAAGGCACTAAGTGGATGGGCTGCAGCATCCCTGGGGCTGAAATGAATGGGTTGCTCCCACTCTTAGCTCTGGCAGGTAACTAGATGAATGCCAGGCTTGGAAGGACAGAGACCTGCTGGGTGGGGGCAGTGGTGCTGCTGTGTGACAGCACAGGAGAGCAGGGCTGGCTTTGCAGGGAGCTGTCGTCCTTTAGATAAGACCAAACACACTAACTCAAAGGACCAGACAAGCTTCATGGAACACACATACTCTTTTCATGTCTTTGTAGCTTGTTTGCCTGAAGATTTGTGGATTCCCTCCCCCTCCCAGCAGAACTAACTGCTATTTGAATACTTCAGATTCAGCAGCTCAGGACACTGCCAACACAAAGGATGGGTGAAGGTGCCCCTTCCTGCTTCACTCTTCAGCCTCCTCACCTCTGCTCCCTACTGCAAACAGGTGCAGAGATCCCATACCATACATTCATCCAACCACAACTTTTCGCTGCTCTGAAGGGAGCCAAAGCCAAGCTTGTGCAAAGTTTAAAACACAGTAAGAATTTGGGGAAGAAATACAACAGTGAGAATATTTTTCTCTTTAATAAATAAAGTTCCACATCTCACATCACGTACAGATTTCCAGGGCTGCTCCTTTGCTGCAAACAGCTCACTGCTCACTTAGCTTTAAGGATCCTCCCTCTCTCTTTATGCACCAAATTTGTTTCTTTTTTTAAACAAATAAAAACTAAGGCTTTTTAAGACTGATTTCCCTTTTCAAGGCAGTGAGGAAATAGATTCCTTTTAGCATGCTTCATGCTTGAAAAGGTTACCGTGGCCTTTCAAAATACCACATGCTGTGCATTCTGTACAGCATTAATGACTTGGAGGATGCTCTGATACTTCCTAGTACATCTTAACCTTTTAAAATTGGGCCTTCATTGTCTTACCTTAATAAGCAGTTTGTTCACCTTATGTCACTTATGTCTCACAAAGGCCACCCCGGCTAGAAATATACATTAGATGTAAAACCACTTGTCTTTGAGTTTAGTGCATGTGGCAGCAAAGCAACGCCATCAAAGAGAATATGCTTATTCTCTCCTCCCATTATTTCTCTCCACTATGACTAAAGCTACTGAATATCCCAGAGGAGCAGTTCCCTGGCTCTTCACAGTATACTTCTTTTAAACGCAGGGCAAGAGGGCACCAAGAAAGGTGTAAGATTTTATTCACTGCATGGAAGTTGATGGGCCAGTGCAAGCACAATGGCTCTTGGGAAAAGGGAGGGCAAGAATCAATAAGAAATCAACAGTGATTAAAGCTGTTTGACAATTTTTTACATTAATCACGTTTCCATGGTCTTGTGAATGCGAAGTGCAAAATCTATAGTCATAAAAGTGTACTTGGGAACACCCTGTCTGCAGGGAGATGTGGGAGAGAAAACCTTAAAAAAATTATTAAGCATCTAATTTTAAGTGATACACACAATAGCACTTTTTTATGCAAAGAAAACCTGGAGAGCAAAGAGAGCACCCAGACATCCTCCCTGCCTGCTGCAAGCCCTGCCAGTTTAGAGAACACCGCCTTTGTCCAATCCGCCAACTCTACCATTAACAACCTGAGGAGGAAAAAAAAAAATCATTAAAACACACACCTAGAAGCTAAGATACAGCCACAACAAGAAGTCAATCACTCTTGCTGGAGAACAAGTTACAAGACGCCACAGAAAGCAATGATGTCTTCATTAGCTTTTACAGTAAACATCCCCTTGGAAAGCAGCCTTTATGATCCACCAAGGGCAATAAAGATGTCTTTGCAAATTGATGAGACAAATACTTTAGAGGCATAGTTTCCTCCAGAGCTAGTGGGAAATAGAAGATAATAGCATTCTCTAAAATCATATATAGAGGAAAAAAAATTATTCATGGCAATTTGGGTCAAGCACTGAAAGGGCTTTAGGCACATCAACAAAGAGTGAGGGGAGTTTCTGCCCAGGGAGGGTGCACTGAGGTGCCTGGAGGGAAAAGGTTTGGTTGGCCCAGTGTAAGCTGGATACCCACGGATCCAGCTGTACTCTCAAGTCTCACCTGTAACCGTGAGGACCATTCTGTGCGACGGCTTTTCACCATTAATTTGGGGACGTTCCTGAGTGATAAAACAAAGGAGAAGGAAAACAGAAAGATAACAACAAGCATCTAATACACAACAGAACAGGTCTGAGATTCTCCTTGCACTAATCAGATATGATGCTGACCAACCACATTATACAGAAAAGCCATTTTTGAGCAAGGACTGAGTTACCAGAAGCTAAAGAAATTAGATTTCCATGTCTCATCCGGCAGTCTTAAAACTTAATTTTATCCAAGGCCTCTGCTAGCATGAAAATATGGAATGCCTCAAGTAGAATAGTTCTGTTCTTCAAAGCAGTTGTGCTTTTCAGAACAGCACTGGAAGCAGCAGAGGTATATCTGGGGGGGGGGACAGATTGAGGGGGGACGGACGGACACAGACAAGCAAAACAGAACTAAGATTCTTTCCTTGCCTTTTTTTTGCTCCAACTACACTTACTATGGATGTTTCTAAATCACATTTTGGGGCATCTGGAGCACCTGGGGCTAAGCCCCAGGGACAGGGAGATCTGGCAGCAGTGATGCCCAGCACAAAGCCCAGCCACCCCCAGAGCCAGCTGCAGGACTGGAAGGTTTGCCAGACAGGGAACCTTAGGAAAAAGTCTGGCTGAAGAATTTGTCACTGTTTCTGTTACAGCTTTGCTGCCAAATTAAATACACTGCACCCCAAAAAGTTACATTTGCCATAAAATCAACTCCGTCTACAAACTTCAAGGACAACTCTCCGTTGCAAGGATCCAGGGACCTGTATGCTCTCCATACCCTTCTTACCACACTCCACATGCACTGGGTGAGCCAATCCAGTTTTGTAAGATGTATTGCTTAATTAATAATTTTGATGTTGGCAATTAAGGTGTGTTTGAAAGAAGATAATGAATATTTTTTCACATGAAAGCACCACCTTTTTAGTCTAGCAAACCTCTGTGCAAACTATAATTGATAGTTCAGTTTAACATGGAATATTCCTGCTGCAATTATGGGTTTTATTGCTCCATGCTACTGCACTTCGCACAAAAAATATTTTCATTATCATAAATTCCTTTGCTAGCAGATTGCTTAGGATGGGAATGGAAAAAAGCATGTTTCTCCAGAGCTGGAAATCTTGGCTTGTTTCTTGTAGCACAGTAGTGCAGGAGCTCTCAAAAGGGATGGTTGTGCCTGTCCCGATTCTACCCTACAGGCAAAGCAAGATTTCAGCTCTAGGGTATGGAGTTGAGGGTATTTCAGTCCGAGGGTATTCTCTGGATGGGAAACTTTAACCCAAACAGGTTTTTCAGTTCACTTCTACATATGTTTCTGCCTTAGCTCCAGGAACCAGCCTGCAGGGAAGCAAAGCAGCACCAGCTCCCTGTGTACCCCAGCACACTTTCTGGGGCTACCACTGTCCTTGGCTGGCCCACAGGTCTCTGAAGGGATCTCTAATTCTTTCAACAGAAAAGTTGCTCTCCAGGACAGCAGGGCCTTGCAGGAAACCAGCTCTCCATCCAGAAACCCATCTAGGGACCCTGACCCCAACCCCTAGACCCACTATCCAAGGGATGGTCCTGTAACAACAGCTTATGTGCTCCCACAGAGTCAGTGGAGAGGGACACGCTGGTCTCCCACCACTACCACGACAGCCATTTGATAACATATCATCTGGAGCACTAATGGCTTTCTGCCATGTCCATGATCAAACCACTGCTACCTGGAAAAAGCCTTGCTCAGATTCAGTAAAAGTTATCCATCTGCTCTCAGGAGAGATGACATTTACTTAAGTTGAAGAAGAGTAAATACAAGAACATTCACAGTCTCAGGGCTTAGATGTGTCACAGCATTTTCCAGAGGTCCATGGTGCTGCCACCAAGCCCCATTCCTGAGCTAAAGCTCCCTCTCCCCTGCTTAGAAAAGAAGGTTTAACACTCAAGAGTTGCAGAATATTCTCTAATCCAGAAAGCAACATGAACCAGCATGAGACTGACACGAAGTTATTTTAATACCAGAGACAGTTCCCTGTGGAATCAGAGCTCCAGCCACACTTGGCCACCCTGCCACAACCAGGACCAGCAGGAAGGCTGCTACAACCACACAGCTTCTGCAGGACCATCCCAAACCAGACTAAGGAAGCAAAGTGCCCACTCAGCCAGACGCTGACAGAGCCTTGTGTTCTTGCCCAGCCTCAGCAGTACGAACGTGCTTGAACATGAGGTGCACAAAGCTGCTCAAAAATTCTGCTAGACTTGCTCTAAAATAAGTCTCAGAGGAAATGGCAAACTTCACTTCATAAGCACTTAAATAAATTTAACGCTATCTATAGTTGCAGTTCTAACTATAGCTACAGCTCAGCAACCCTGCAGAGTTGCATTTTAAGACATTCCTTAACTAGAAACAATTTGCATCAAGCTGTGTAAGGTGCTGCTTCTTACCAAGAACAGAGAGGTAATTTGCGCTTTTCCCTCCTAGTGCTGTTTAATTTCCTAGGAGGCTCAAAGGCTCACCTGGCCGTTAATATCAAAATACCACTAAGTTTGCAGAACTGCCATAGACTGTGATCATTAGAACAGCTGTGTCACAAGGATGAGTTTGCACAGTTCTGTCTCAAAACTCTGCTCTGCACACCTATTAAAGGACCATGACAATTTTGCAGTAATTGTGAGAGTGAATAAACATATTGTGCGCATGGCACAGCAGCCCACACCACTTCTGGGCTCTGAACCTTTGCAGCCTGCACTTACAGGAGACTATGTTGTGCTGAAAAGCAATGGGTCCATGTGTCCACTGCACACCCTGTGGAGAATGACTTCCTTTCAAATGTTCCTTTACATGTTACACTTGCAGCAGCAGCCCAGCTACAATTTTTCCACAGTGAATTGGGCCCTAATTACCGAACAGTTTGTGAACAACTGCCCTTAAAATGTTAACAGCTGAAACGATGATAACAATAATTCCATTTGCAGTTATAATGGCCCCTCATTAGAGCCGCTTAATTAAATATTTTCCAAAACTACCCCAGAAAAAGAGTCTGCTCTCTCGACTGTAAAAGCAGAATCCAAAGCAGCCGCAAGGAAATGGTGGCTTTTCCAGCTGAAGTATTTCCTACAGCCAAAGACAAGGAGTGACCTCACCCACGTCAGAAGTTGCCATCATTAATCCGTCCATTCAATAGGAAAGATGCTGCGGGTCTTACTGAGCATATTCCCCTCAGCATATTCCCCTGTGAGTGCTGTGCCATAAATTAGAAACACTTAAACCATTTACACTTATTTAGCCTTTATGCTGTCTCTCCACCCTGTTCACCAACTGCCTTTGGTAGGATTAAGCAATTATTTAGCATTCTCCCACAAACAAAAAGTAATAAATGTGCTTCCTTCAACCCAAACACAGTAGGACAAAGAGAGAGCTCTTTTAAATAAGCATTTATGGCATAAGCAGTACTATGGCAGATGCTCTTCCACCACCCCAGCTCCCCATCATCTGCCCCCACCTCTGCAGAACCAGATCTAATCCTCTTAGCCATCCACCAACAAATGAAGTCCTCACACTACCTTCCAGCCCATGCAAATGAGACTAAACAGATATAATGTACCACATTACCACTTGTTAACTAATCAAGATTTAATGGCAAGCATGATTGGTTTGCTCCAACACAACCACCGTTTTACAAGCAGAGAGATGGCCTGGAAAAGCAAACACACACTTGCTGTTGGGCCTGAACTCAACCCCAAATGAGTTATAAGTACGTCTGGCACACAAGGTAAGTGACCTTTTTTCATCAGTGCCGTTGACAGAAGCACAATGTCTCTTTATAGGCAAAAATGTTCCTTGTTCTGCCAGGCATCTCTCCCTTCCTTCAGGTCTTTGCAAAGCTGTTCGTAAAATCCAGTTTTATCAATGAATACTTTCCAAAGTGGTACAGACAGCAGCAGGGTTAAAGCATCCATTAAAACCTTGGATAGTCACTTGGAGGCAATATGCAAAATGTACCATAATCCCTGAAGAGGATTACACCTTTGCAGTCTGACTGAAAACAAATTTCCACCTTGATTACGCATCACAAAAAGATCCATCTCGCTCTATTAATCTGAGGGAAAAAAAGCCAAACAGACTAGCTTGGACAGGTCTGAATTAATTTATATTACTTCTCCAAATATAGCTTAAAAATATTTAGGGCTTTTCTACCACCTACATCAGAATATGAAATAATCAACAGCAATTTTTCCAAAGCCATAGCTGTATTACCTTGAATTCAAACTTCAAATTAAAGCTATTTTAATAGTCAAAAACTGTCAAAGCCCCAACATCAACTGCCCTTAAAGCATACCCATCTGGTTGGGAATTAAAGTGGAAGGACATTCAGCTGCAGCCAAGAGGTGAGAACCAGCATCTTCAGTGTGATTTTATTTTGGCAAGATCTGTGTCAAAAGCCTTCACTGAAACCAGTACACACTTCCTGAAGTACAAGAAAGAAACAGAGTCAGGAGCCAGAAAACAAAAGTGATGATGCTAAGAAAAAGGAAGACTGGAAAGGAGAGAAAGCTCTTGGGGCTAGAATGGGGAAGGACTTTGCAGGTAGCCCAGCACCAGGAACAGAGCCCACACCAGGCACACTCAGAGCCACTGTACAACAGACAGGAAAGGGTTCCAGGAGCCTGTGTGATACAGCCAGCTGTTAACACCTCCCCCTGAATTTGGGGCACAAACACACACATGAGCACTAACCAGATCTGAGTGTTGCTGCCTTTCCTGCAGACTCTGTCAGGCAAACATCTGTCAGAACGTCTCAGTTGTTTAATCACATAAAATGTTTCCTCTTCGTTTTTGGCACCTTATACTGACATAGTCTATGGCAAGACGTCTCTGTATCATGCTCCATCAGTGCAAAGCAAAAGAAAAGCTGTTTATAAATAAAGGAGGCACATTTTAAGCCTGATATTAGGTTTTCATGTGCTTGCTAGCAGCCAAACATACATTACAGCAGAATAATGGCAAATAAAGCATGAGCATATGCACGGTGCAGGAAAAGCACCCCTGAGCAGTTCTGCACTGTGCTTTAATTTCCTCAAACATTATCTCTCTAACGAACTGAGAGAGTGATGAATGATCCCCTTCCTCTGGCTGGCCGTGTTCAGACTGTTTCAACTGCTGTCTGATGGCTACTGGTTCTGGACAACTGAATGTAATTTTTTTTTTCAAAGCAGCACTCATTCAATACTGATTTTAACACCAAGGGGGGAAAAAACTCCCAAACCAAACAAAAACAAACCAAGAAAAAGTTCCCTCCCCCCCCACAACCCCAAAAGCAGAAGGGAGAAATGCATCCCCCCAAATTACTACTGCAGCTCTTCCCCTGCAATTCAAGAATGTTTCTGTGACAGATGATATATACTGCCAAATACCAATTGCATGAATGTTAAAAGCTAACAGGAAAGCACTTAACAATTCCCCCTACTTCCACAACTCCTATCTCCTATGCACAATCTGAGGCAAGAAACCACAGGATCTCTGTCTCAGTAGCATTGCTAAAGGATAAAGCAGAAACAGCCAACACCAAATGGTTTCACTAACACACTGGCAAGTTCTTTTAGAAGCCATCTTCTTTTTAAAATAAGCAAAAGTTAATCAAAGGTTGAAAGCAGGACATAGGAAGGAAGAACTCGTTACAGCCAGGGAGGTTGATTTGGCTTTTCAAAAAGCATCTCTCTGCTAAAGACTGCCTCTCCTGCCCTGAGTTGTAGGTACCACCACTGCAAATCAGCTCCCAAATAGCTGCAAGGCAAATTGATCGTGGTATCTTAGTCATTCATTAGTCCTACTAAAATCCAGCACACCAGTGAGAGAGAACGAGCAGAAAACCATCAGTGGGTCAAACTACCCCTCACTGTTAAACACTTGCCCTTCCTCTAGCTTTTTGTACAAGCACCCCATATTCTCAATGGCAAGGTATTAGGATTTTTGTTCCTTTTGGCAACACAATATATTAGTTCTCCACATCTGTCACCAGAAATACAAAGCTCTGGGGAGCAGCACTGTACCCAGAGTGATGACTCCATGTACCTGTGACTCCCAACCCACCTCTGCCCACCTTCTTGCTCTCCACCTGCTCGTCCTCGTCCTCCACAGACTTTTCCCTCCCAGGCTTGCATGCACTTGTCTCTCTAGCTGTTTTCCCATCTTCCCTTCATCTCTACAGTCACCAAGCATGCTTTTAACAAACCACTTGAGATCCTTGCAGCCAGCCTGAATTTGAGGATTGCTGATTCTTTCTGCATAAGATTTAAAGAACAGCCTTTCCCTACCCAGCCACGTAGCAGCTTCCACCCAGGGACCGCTCATTGCACAACTCAATTACAGCACATTTATTGACCTCTAAAATGGAATCTTGTCCTGCTCATATCTACTCTTAGAGAGCTGAGGAGAAAGATCTTTCTCCTAGCCAGCAATTTCAACTGTATCTCCATTGATACAATCCTCCATTCCTGCTTTTTTGCTCAACCAGCTGTTAGGCTTCAGACAAGGGAAAACCTTCCCACCTTTCCTGTCATCTTCCAGTTCTGCTGGGAAGAGCTGAATCCCATCTCCAAGGCACCAACACCATCCACAAGCCAAGCAAAACAACCAGCCTCTGAGCTTTCTTCCACAGCAAGATCTTCCACACAGTTAAAGAAAAATACCTGGAAAATAGCTCTGCTTCTTCTACAAGAACACTTTAAATTAAAAAGTATCTTTAGGAGCCTCCAGCTCCTTTAGGTCTCTGCTGATGTTGCCAACTGACCTGGTGGTCCTGGGCTCTCCTGCGTCAACTGACAATATTTTGAAGGTGATGCATCACACACCTTGAAGCACCTTCCAAGAGAATGGGACGACCAGCTGGATCCCAAAACTTTACTGCTAAAAAGCAGTAAAAAAACAAGCAAATACCACTTGGAAAAAAAAAAATCTGCATTGCAGAGGGACCCTGACAGCCAAGTCAGTTTTGAAGATGAGCATTATTTCTCACGCATCCCACTACTTTTTGGACCCTTATGCATTTTCTACTCTACAGTGCTTCTGGAGACAGGAGGAGGACGGATGATCATGGCACACCTGTGCTGCCCAAGAAAGTTCAAACCACTCAAGTTTTGCTATTTCATTAGGGCCCCAGTAAAACTACTTGTAAGTCATTCATAGCAACAGAGTCTTTTTCATCCAGGGATCCTAGAGGAATTTCCAGGCCTAAAATGCTGCATTCCTTGCATCTATTCCTAGACACAAACTCATCTAAGTCAATGACACAAGGGAGCACTCCTTCTGTCCATGTACATCCTCCCCACAGCCAGCCTATTTCTTCCCCTATCTTACAAGTCCATCTGCTTCATGCACACACTGGCGTAGAAATTTTGAAGCCCCCATCCCAGCAGCTTTTGCTTAGGATGTGGCTGGTCAACAGCAGAGGTTGAACAGAATCAGTTGCACACAGTGAACAGCAGTGTCTGAATCAGTCCACAGGTCCATTGAATTAACAGTCTGTTTAATTACAGCAGGAAGGCTCATTTATTATTCCCTTTTCAAAGGTAGTTTCGCCACTTTTGTGGGGATTTTTTTACCTTAAAAAGTTAGTATAACTGGGTGAACATCCATGAAGAATAGGCAATTAGTTCTATGGATGAGATTAGCTAACAAGCTTGAGCAGGTTTTATGTTTGACTATCAACTAATCTGGACACATTAAGTCATTTACATGGTCTCTGCTGCAGACACTCATTACTTCACCGTGTAGGATTCCTCAGAACGACTTTTCTTTTTTTTTTCTTTTTAAAGTCATACTTGAAGTAACCCTTAATTATTTGTGGTCTAGCAGAAGCTGCAATACTAACCTACTAATGAGAGAAATACAGCACACACAATAATTATCTGCCACTATGTGCACTGAAATGAAAGTGAACATGTTAACTTAAGTCTGAAAGACTGTTTTAACTCTAAATTTGAAAATAGAATTTGATGGTGCATGATTAAATCTCAAATTTTGCAATCAGGAAGGCATTACTGGAGCAAGAACATGTTAACTTTATAACAGCGGGAAGTTTTACGAAATCTTACTTTAAAAAAAAAATCAAGCTAAAAATAAGCACCCACTCTAAAACACCGTTTTGCTCTCCTACAAATCTTTATGATTTACTTTCAAGTCAATAACTCACTAAAATTAACAAGATGAAATTATGTTTTGACAAGTTCCAGTGCTGATGAACACATTTTTATATCACGAATCCAGCTTCACCTCATTTTTCCACCACAGCTGACAGTCGAGACGTGAATCATTCATTCCTTCTGGCCTTTGTGTATTTTATGAAATGCTACAGGGAACAACTAACTTCAATTCCCTCAAGCCATTTCATAAAATGCCAAACTTTATGTTCTTTCATACTTTGATAAAATTAAGTTCTATAGGAAAGAAAACATACATCTAACCAAGCTCAACCATTTTGACCAGATGCTGCCATCAGACCAACGTTACCAACACAGATCTACCATACATAATCCTGACACTCAGTATATATACAAAATACACCACTGGATAAGCTTTCCACCATTCTTTGGCAACATACAAGGTTTTCTTCTGTATATGGCTTGGGCCCTATCTCAACAAACAGATGGGTATGACGGATACACCTCACTTAGGATAAATATTTGACCCTAGAGCCAAGGAGCTGAATTGTAATTACAATACACCCAAGAAGACAGGCATACGTAGCACATGCCCAAAACTTAGTGGAATTCATAAAGCGCTTTGGAAAGCTTCTGAAAGATGCTTAGCAACCAGGATAGCAGCCAGAGCACACCCAGAAGCATGCAGACCTGAGACTCCAAGGGGAGAAAGAGCAAGGACCATTTCTAGGCTGAACACCAATCAGAAAAGACGAGTAAGGACACTGCTCCCTCTGGTCAGTTCTCTACTGAGTTGATCTCCAGCTTCACTAACAACCTCCCCTCCTTGGCTAGATACTTCAGTGAACTCCAGATTTTGGGTAAATAGTCAAAAAGGAAGTAATTCCCTTTAGACAGAAGTCAGATACCTGCAAGCTCCTTGTTTCTCCCAGAAAACCAGAGCTGTTGGGATCCTAGCAAGCTCCTGCCACGCAACAAAATTCCAGGGAAGAAAAAAACACGCCAAATTTTCGCCACAGCCACTGGGAGAGGCAAATCTTAAGCAACTACCAAAGTCAGTGGGCCTCCAGCAGAGAACATGATCCCTGTGAACCACACACCAAGTCTATAAAATCTCCATTTTCTTGTAGAGACTGGATGTTTTCTATTTAAAGCATTTAAATGCAGCACCTGGGGTATTATCCTAGCCCTGCTGAGGTCAGCAATGACAGCAAGTTCCACCAGCTCCTATACCTCACAAGGACATCATTCAAGGTCACGCAGCGTGCAGGGACTTGAAGGATGCCACCTCCTCCTCCCCAAAACTGAGCATCTCCTCCNTCAGGGAAGCACTCCAGCATGCAGAATTTCTCACAACATAAGCCATATTTTCCTTTTTGAAGCAGCAAATACTGCTTCATCAGGCTGGCATACCCATGGCTA
>VYXD01007160.1:0-30067 GCA_013397195.1 Hylia prasina
ACTAAGCACCATTCATCTTCCTCATTCCAGGCCAACCAAGACAAGAATTTACACACAAGCACTTTTCAGTCGTTATTTGCAGCTTTTTCAAGGATAAATTAATGATCAGAATCTTTCTTTTTTAAACAAGCAGAATTCATAAAGCCTGGTATAGGATTAATAACCACAAAAGAATTGTTTTTACAACAGAATTTTAATGTTACAGAATTAATTATGCAAAGAACTAAAAATACTTTAAAACATGCAGGAATGTTTTATTTTCCAATTAGTTTAAATATCATATATAAAACTAAAAGTTATGTGAAAGTTCATTTTTATTAATATTTCTGAGTTAACTTCAGGAAGTTTTTTACTGATGCCAATTTTTCAGTGAGTAAGGAATTAAAAATTACTGGTACACTGGCACTTATCATTGGCTGTTTTAGCATTTCAGGAAGAGCTACTGCATACAGAAAGCCTAGGTTCTTTTCTCATTTTCTCACTCTGTAGGAGCATCAGAACCTGGTGCCAAGCTACTAACACACATATATGGTACAAAGGTCAACTCTGCTGGATCAGATGGAGAAAAACATGGGTAGTGAGGAACAAACCCCCAAACCACTTGAAAATCAGGGCAATTTTACATGAAGAAGAAATTCTATATAGGATAGCTTATTAAAACGTTATTTGTATTCATGGCATCTCCATCTTTGCATCTATCCATCCAGGGAGATTTGGATTATCATTAGAAAAGAAATTTATCATTTAAAATACAATCCACAGAAAACAAGTCATCATGTTTTCCCCTCTTTTGAGGGGAAACTTGTAATTCTGTCTTGATGTTTTTGGCACAAACTTGACCCCCTTCAAGAACACCTGAGAATGCAGGAGGGCAACTCACACATACTTTATAGATTTTGAATATAAGCTATTGTTGATCGCCTGGCTGGTATTCTCACTGCTTGAAGTTGATCCAAACTCTGGGAGTGTCGGCTCTGATCCAAACTCAAGAGCTCCAAACTGAACATTTAACCCTGTCATGTCTGCTGATCCAGGCATCTCCACAGCAGAGGCAGGAATCTTAAAGGAAGAAAAAAGGCCATAATTCCTTCGCATGCATCTACAACCTGAAATATATCCACCAGATCTGGAGCTGAAGGAGTAAACCATAATATTCCACAATAACAAAGTATCATCTGTGTACATCCCTCCCCCAATATTCATACTGTGGCTACTAAATCAATCTAAAAATCACTCAGCAACAGCCATTTTCCATATAGAGCAATCAGCTATGTGCTTGCAAAAGATATTCACCACAGTATTTTGGATGTAATAACTAAACAGCTCAGTATTCCTGCTTCATAAATAAGAAATATACCAAGGTCTTTGCTCTTCTTCTCCCTAGCAATTTATACAAAACATATACTGAATCAAATCATAGAAACATTCAGATCGCACAAGAACGTTCAGATCAAGTCCAGCTATTAGAGCCAGCACTACCAAACCACGTCTCTAAGCACCGCACCTTCACATCTTTTAAACAGTTCCAGGGATCTTAACTCCATCACTTACCTGGGCAGCCTGCTCCAGTGATCAACAACCCCCTCAGAGATGACATTTTTCCTAATATCTAAACTAAACCTTCCCTAGTGCAACTTGAGGCTGTTTCCTCTAGTCTTGTCACTTGTTACCTGGGAGAAGAGAATGATCTCCACCTGGCTACACCCTCATTTCTAGAGAGTGATCAAATTTCCTGAGCCTCCTTTCCTCCAGACTGAGCCCCCGTAGCTCCCTCAACTGCTCCTCAGACCTGTGCTCCAGACCTCCAGCTCCATTCCCTTCTCTGGACACACTCCAGCCCCTCAACATCTTCCCTGTGTGAGGGACCTAGAACTAGACAACGGATTTGAGGTGCAGCCTCACCAGTGCCCTGTACAGCAGGATAATCACTGCCCTGGTCCTGCTGACTATACCAGTGCTGACACAAGTTTTTGTGGTTTTTACATTCACTAATGACAAGCCACCACTCAGTTACCCACCTTGGATGCTGGAGTTACCCTCCTTTTTGGTGGTTTTATCTGTTTATGCTGAGTTTGATGAACAGTCACTGCCTGGTTATCCATAGAGATAGTGGGGAGCTGTAATATTTTGCTAACAGCTGTGGAGTTGTCTACTGGTGATGGCTCTCGGAGTTTTACTTGGGAGGAGGATGACTCCAGCCCGGGAGGAGGAACAGGAACCACTTGCATTTGTTGTTGCTGTCGCTGGGTCAGCTGGCTCAGAACTGGAGATGGCTCAGGCTGGGATTTAAAGTCTGGTCAGTGTCGGGAAAAAGAAATATCAAAATTAAAGCACTGAACTCTGCTCTTCACAGTTCTACTCTTCGTGCAAGAATCTGGGTGATGTTTAATAGTTACGATTCTATAGCATTTGCACGTCTTTTCAGACATCACAGAGGTTTCACATGGATCATTACCACTCTAGCACTAATAAGGACAACATTTTGTACTTTAAATAAACAGCTGTGACCAAGCGTTATTTAGTTTTCCCCAAAAATATGAAAACAAATCCATCTACACAGTCACAGTATTATTACACACAAGTCCTCAAAAACTGTTATGGATTACCTTAATCAAATACTTCAAGTTTCACTGCAATTAACTCTGTTGATATAATATGATTACTTCCAAGGGGTAAAGAGCTGTTGCAATTTAGAGGTATTATGATTTAGGATTCCCTTCCCCTATGAAGAAGAAAATTAAACAAAAAAACCCAGAAAGTTTTCTACCATCTCATAAGAGCTGAGAGTCAAAGAGATGCTGGACATGAACAGTTTTATTCCCCAGTCTTCTCTTTCATAGTTTTCAGATGCTGAAAGCCATGAAGTGACTTAAAGCACTGGTCAGCCACCACAGAGACCTCCAGCATTTCCAGAGTGAAGGGGTTTTTATCCAGTTGGTGACATCGATTAGAAAGCATTAAAATGTACACAATTTTTTTTAAAAAAATTGTGCATGTCAAAGATAGTAATTGCTATCAATGGCTGCTTATCTACACATAAATATATACACACACACGAGAGACACAAGAGCTATCTTCTTCACAGAGAGGAAGAACAAGCTGCTAGGAACAACACTGCAGAAAATAAGTTTCTGTCATTCTCACTGTTGCTACTAATTTTACTCAATTACATGAAAAATTCATATAATTATAAATATACAAAACAAGTAACCTGAATCCTCCACAGCACACTAGGGAAAGAACACTGAGGCATGATGCACATTATGAAGATATTACATAGTACTCATTCAAAATTCATGTAATGATTAGAAGAGAAAATTTGAAAAAAAATAACGAAATACAAGTAGTACATAACTTTGCACTCAGATAAAAGCAGCAGAGGTACAATGAAAATAAGTATTTTTCAGCATTTGTTGAAAAACAGCCATCAAGGAAGTTCCACGCAAATATTCAAGCACAGTAAATCAAAGATGTCATTACCTGGAAGGCTCAGTAACTGTAAAGATATAATGACATTTATGGATAGGCTTAAACTTAACAAAACTCAGTTTATGATATACTTGTGAGGTCTATTACCAGCAAATAAACATAAAATGTTGTAAATAATTGCATTACTAGGATTAAATATTTTAGAAAAAGTCTTTCATTTAAGTCATTTTAAACTATCATTGGCATTAAAAAATCTTACTGGCTAACACAGAGAGAAAGAGAGAAGCAGCTGTGTCAAAGCACTTACCAAACTGACTGAGGACTGTGGACTGAGTACTAGGTGGTTTTAGATCCCAGGATGACGTAGCAGCTGTGCTTGTGGTGACAGAATTGCTATTGGTTTGTTGAGAGGTAAACTGACCCAGTCCTGGTGATTTCAATTGGTCCAAGATTTGGGAACCAGTAGAGTTTGCCAATTTAGAGGATCTGAGCTCTCCAAAGCCAGAACAAAGAACTGCCGACTATCAAAAGAAAGAGGGGAAGGAGTGAATATTTTATCTAATAAATGAGCATAATCATAGGGTCAATGTCTACAGCTGCTATCCAGCAGCAACTAAAATCTTTTCAGATTTAGATTATTAACAAATGACCAGTAAAAACTCCCACTACTGTAATCACAATAATACTAACTTACCATGCACTTGAACCCATGCATCTTAAGGTATACATTTACTAATAGCTGGACTGATTTTTAGAGAATAAACACCTCATCTCACAACCTCAAAACTGACGCAAAAACAGGCATGCTTCCACAAGAAGCAGTTGAATATGTGCTTGGAAATAACATATCAGTCTTCTGGCCTGGAACTCTTAACTATAAACAATTTATTTTATCCTACATCAGCAAGCAATAAGCACATCTGATCTCTTATCAAAAATTAATGTAAGTACTTCACATAAACCCAGAAATAACTAGTCAACAAAACGAAAAAAAGTAGGTTTTTTTTCAGGGGGGTGAAAGGAAGGAATAATATTCTTTATTTTCAGCGTTTTCAACAAACACCAAAACACCTCATGAAATGACTGGCACTGGAAAGGTTGTTCTGCCTGAAATATTTACTCATGAACAACATCTAGTAAACATAATATTTAGAAAGCATAAGTTAGTTTTACCAGACTTTGAGGAGAGTAAGAGTTTACAGCACTGGAGCTGCCTGTTCCTGATGCCATCTGGGTGCTGTGCTGAGAATTTGTGAATACTAAGGCTTGGCCAAAGGTCTGCTGCTGGGGAGACTCAAATGAGTTGCCTTCTGTTTCTTGGATAGATGTCACCGGCTTTTGAAGCAGTGTCACCAAATCAATGCTATAAGACAAAGTGAAATTTGGCTGGAATGAACACTGTATTTAGACTTCACTGACATTGAGGAAAGCATTAACAATACTAAAGCTGCCACCCCAGCAACAGAATTATTACTGATCAACAATCTTTTCAAATGTTTTTTGTCTGTCATACAAAGAGAGAGAAGGGAGTTTTTTGCCAGTAAGTAATAAATACAAAAATACACCCCAATTTGAGTGGATGAACTAAAACATCTTCTAACATAATTTGAAGGACATCCACTGGAAGAACAGAACAAGAACGTATGAATATACTACATTTAAGAAAGAAATAATTATAAATTATACACCACCTGACACCATGCCTCATGCAAATCACATCCATATTATATGGAAAATTTTGCTGCAGTAGAGTAGAATCAGGACATGTCAGACCACTAGCCTATTTAGTTATCAGATGTCATGCCACTGAGGTCTTCATCACTAAACTTTAATGTGCTCTCCAGAAACATGAGGCTAATGGAGGCAGCTGATTCCACATCACCAGCAAGGATTTGAAGACAAAGGCAAGCAGAGGAAGGCAGCAACTGACATATTTTTGGTTCTTGATCTTAACCCTCATCAGTAAAGACTTATAACTGTGATGTTTACCGGGGAATTCACCTTTTTGCCAGTGCAAGCTTCCATTTAACACATTTGTCACATTTGCCTACATTCTGAAGACTGTATGCATCTACAAAGACAAAGCTTTCAACTTTCTGGACACTAAAGCCAGAGCTTCATTTTCAACAGCAAAATACGTTTTTTCCCAGCTACTTTTCTTCTTGCCTGTAAGCAGTCTTGATGCAGAGGATGTTTTATGCTCACACATTTAGTAAGTTTGTCTCCACTTTCAGACAAAAATAATGTAACCCAGGAACTCACAGAAACAACAATTTGCAAGCATGGCTATTTCAGTTTTGAGCTGACTTTGACCAATCTCTGACAGCGTTTTTATTCAATATTTTATGTGTGCAAGCTAACATTGCTTAATCAAGCAGAAAGTTTTTAAAGTACAGGGAAAACATGGAAAAAGAGCTTACCTTTGCCCTGGAGTCACATGATTTTCAGCTGGAACAGAAGATGCAGTGAAGACTTTTGTTTCTGAAAGCTGAAAAAGAGATGGGGGAAGAATTTTAACACTCACTTCCCTCCTGCAACATTGCAGAAATTCCATTTTGGCCATGCACTTCCATGATAAAAGTAAAGTCAAAACTACCATTACAAACAGCTACTATGAAGCTCTACTTAAAAAGACAAAAACACGTAGCCAAATGTCAGTAAAATCTTCTCCGTGGAATCAAGTACCTGCTTAATTAGAGGGTTGGGTTAGAAAATTTGACCTACTGAAAACATGTACCAGCATAGAACAGTATACCAATGTAACTACATCAGCCTGGGAAACAGTTTAACTGTTTAACTGAAATACACCAGCAGAAAGTAATTAATGTGACAGCCATTCTAACTTCAATGGGCAGACAATTTATGACGCTATACAGCAACTCTGATAATTCTTGTTGCACAAGTGTACCACAATTCACTGCTCGAACTCATTTCATGTATCCTTGCATCTGACATTTCAGCTCCAACAACAGAAGCAGGTAAGTACAGTGAACCAGCATTTCAACCATGTGAACATGAACCATGGTTCCTTCTTAGCAGCTCTGTTAGGAGAGGTAATAAGGTCCGTAACCAGTGCTCTGAGAGTCCAAGTTTGGAAACAGTAATAAAATGAGGGCCACGCTGACACTCAGGTAACAAGTCAGACCACCCACAGAGGAAAGCAGCACAGTTTTCACCCCGCTGTTAGAATACAAAGAGATACTGGCACGGGCACATGGGGAAGTGGAGCTAGTTGGGATTTTATGGGAAAAGACGGGGTTGGTTCTTTGCAGTGTGGTTGGATTTTGGAATACTTTTTCTTGTTTAAAGTGTCGTAGTTATGCAACTACAACTTCGTAGGCCTAATTTGTTCCTATTGATGGAAGTACTTGCAAACCAGAATAGGTCTTAAGCCAGTACAGGTTAGATGTAGCAAGACAGAGATAGGCATGTATAGTGTTTGTAGTCTAAATTTAGTTTTTAAAAAATCACCTTTAATTCCTTGGAAGCCTTGTCTTTGACTGAAGAACAACTGACCTATTCAAAGAACACCTTTAGAATGTGCCATTTGACACAGCTCTTCTAGGAAATGATGCACTTTTAATTCCTTACATTTCCAGCAGCCCAGTTTAAAGGACATCACAGACACGAGCCAATTTCATTGTCATCCCACAGGCAGCTGTGCTGAGAGCATGTGTATCCCTGAAGATGAACATCTGATAGGGGTCTCCTATGAAACGCTGCTGATCTAGGAAGGGCACAGGAGGGCTGACTGGGAGCAAATCACCACTCTCCCAGCAACCTCTTGCAAGAAACACATGAGGCCATGAAAAAATCAGTACTACCACAGTTGCTCCCTCCAGTTCTTGCCCTTCCCTCGCTGCCAACACAATGCACTTTAATCCCTCATTTCTGGATCACTTGTCCTGAGATTAATGCTGACAGCCTGCAACTCTGTGTACTGACCAAAACAAAGAAAGAACATTCTGCTTAAGTACATTTCAGTTAAAAAGGCTGTTCCTCTATTGTTCAGCACTTTCCCCACCTGTTTTATTTTAGAGCAATGCATACTGTACTTTCTGGGGTATTATGATATTCCTGCATTACACGGCACAAGGAGGTCAGCTAATGGCACAAGCAGCACTCTATGGCCTGCAATCCCTTGGTTAAATATTAAATTCTTTGTAATGTCAACTGTTTCTTACACTCACATAATCAAGGAAAAGACTAAACCATGCACAAACACTCATGAACCTCCAAAATTAAGCAAATTAAGGAGACTGAGGATGTTTGTGACAATGCAAATGCATGCATGATGTGTCAGAGAGTAAATGCTCTCTACGGATGAACCAGTGTGCAAAGAAAAGTCTCCAACCACCAGCTCAGTTACATTGCGGTTTACACTACACCTTGTGGCAAACTCACTGCCACAGGGTCCAATCAAGCACTTAATTCCAGACTCTGCAGGGATTATAGGATTCATCACAACATGCTTCCTGCTGTGGCAGCTGAAAAATTTTATTACATGGATGTATTTACTATTTTACTAAGTAGTATTTCCAGCTCCAAATCAAGCCATTATGCTTGCTGCACACTACACTCACAAATCTTTCACTGAGGCTCTGGCATTTTCCCAGAACTGAGTGAATGGTTCTGAGCCATTTAGTGGTGCTGGCCTCACAGGGGTATGTCCTCCATCTGCAGTGATGTGCCCATGCCTGCCAGCTCCTGTTCCTATGATAAAATCATTCTCCAATCACCAGACAACGCACTTTTGACAACTAGCTATTAGCTCCTAAAGGAGTACAGGAATGGTGAGGAGAAGAGGAAAATATACTCTGGCATCCTCACAGAAACTCAACATCAACAAATCAGAAATTAAAAAAGAGCTTATTACTGTTTCAGTATGATGTAGTGAAGGTAAAGAAATTAAAACAATTTCTCATGCTGCTTCCTGGTAAAGAAACCACTTCCACCAAAACGTACTTCTTTTTAAAAAAGTATTGCTGTGGTTTCAAACAAAAACTAGTACTACCAACACCACATAGAAAATTATAGAAAATCACCCACTTTCTCGCAATTTGTATTTATTCTATTTCTCTCCTTTGGAATACTTACTGTAGTTAAACTTTACCTTTTTTTAGCCAGGAGAGCACAATCACAATTTAAAAGGCAAAATCCAGAGCCACCTAAAGTACCTCAATATTTGTCTAGTCCTTCATTGTTCATGCCCTTAATATCCCTTTAACAAAATACAACCTATTTTTACTGCAAGCAGTTTCCATTCTATTTAATAGCACCTTGACAACCTATTATACTTGCTCAACACTCACTGCAAAAGATAAGGACCAGACAGGACTATTAGGTCACAAAGACCCTGTTCTTCTTGGGTCAAACAATGTTAAATTTCACTCATTTGCTCATAACTTGTATCTGACTAGAGACCACCACCTTTAAACTGAAATATTCTTTAGAAAAACACCTGGTCCTTCCCTGCAGACAGCAAATATATGAGCTTCCTTGGTTATTTTAATCAACAGTCATGCCACTAGAACTGTTGTTACACACTTAAATCCATGGATCCATTTTCCAGACACACATTCATACAACACCTCTGCTAGATTAAAACCAGAGTCCATCATATGCTCCTAAAATAACCCTTTTAGATGCCCTAAACTAAAATCTCCTTTCTTGAGGACCTTTGATCAGATATTTTCAGCTATTATACACAATTTTTCATCTGTAAAAGCAATGAGAAATTTGATTTGGTACTTAAGAATCAAGTTCAGGAGTGTCCACATAAAGAAACATAACTCAAGAATAAGTAAGAGATAACGAAGAGTGCCAACAGGCAAATAGGGGTTTTTTTGATACAGCATCAGCTCATGCTGAGCTGTGTTTTTCATCATCCACTAGAATTCTGAAAACTTCTGAGTTGCTTTCCTGACACCAGGACCTTGTTCTGGAGGTGTGTCCTTATTCCTAAAAACAAATGCATACTTGGCTATAATAAAGTATTTTTCATTGGAACAGGTCAAATCTTGCAGAGGTCCAAATCTCCCACATGACTGGCTTACTTTCAAATGCTATTCCAATACTTTTTGCATTTCACAAACATTTTATTAAGCAATTACTTTAGTTTTGCTTCAACAATTTCCAATCATTTATCAAGGCACCAGATGGCACCTGGCCCAGGACTGGGAGGACTAATACCCTCCTACAAATGCCCACAATCAGTAAGGGTTCCTCCATAACCAATTTGCCAAAAATCACAAGGCAGATTTCAGTATACTAATACATTTTGTGATAGAATGCAATTATTTTTAGAACAAAAGATATAACATTTTTCCCCTTTTTTGTGCATGTTTTGGGCTAATATACCTGTCTCTTGACATTTCATTCACTCTTTCTGAATATTAGCAGACAAACTACTTTCTCCTAGGTTACAAGGATTTTTTCAAGATCCAAAATTAATAAAAAATTAACAATGGGTTAGAGATTTCAAAATTCATTTGCAAATTATTCAGCTCTAGTAACTAATTAAAAAAATTCTACCACTAGTCAGCATTCCTCAGCACCCCTCCCATATGACAAATGCTGCACCCAGCATCAAACAGGGGTGAGAACAGCCCATAAATTTCTACCATTCTTAGCCCTTAGCCCACCACTAGCACATAGTGAAGAAACTGAGGACAGGTTTAAAATATGTCAGCATTTGATGACATTAACTGATACAGAAAATCTACGAATTTAGAATTTCTTTCAATTCACACATTTCCAGGAATAACACTGACATTCCACCTTGCAGGAGGAGGCAAAACAGATGACTTGTTTTAACTCTTCTGAAATAAGGGGTTACATCAAATACTTAGTTTTTGAAAACAACACAAACTCTGAAGAGAATAAATAATCAATTGGTATGTCCAATTAGTTGCACTTACATCTTCATTCCAATCTTCTGCTGTCCATTCTTCTATTGAGTTTTTCCATGCTCCTATTATAATTGGGAAAAGAAAGAAAACAGGTACAAGTTAAAGGCACAACATTGCGTTTCAACCCTTCTGCTTTACAAGCAGTCCTGTTTTCATTATCAACGGAACATCAAGCAAGGAGATGGAGGCCAGAAACATATTTGGAAACATGGTTGGAAGCTCTAGAAAACTGGTCTGCAGAATTAAAATTCTGGGAGGGAAACACCACCACTCCTCCACCCCCCTGCCCTTAATTTCTGATTTCAGGCATTTCTTAGCCACTATGGTATCTTAATTAGCATGGACGCACATCTGCACCCAGTGATTAATCCCAAACATTGGAAGAACTTCCTCCTATGGGTCCAGCAACAGTGAGCAGTTACTCAACCCTCCCACAGGATCCCCTAGTTCACGCACAAATTCGTGTGGAACCAATCACAACCACGACAACTGCTCCAATACCCACAATCCTACCTTCAACATACTCAATTTCAAGACCCAAGTTATGCCTGTGGAGACTATTTTCCAACCTGTTAGCTCGCTCCTCAGAGTAGAACAACTCCAATTCCTTCCCCTGAGAGAGCAATTTATTTTAGAACATAATTCTTATGATGGTAGAAGGATGATCTTTAAATTTCCACTGTAGCTATAAAACACTTCCTGTTACTTCTGGGAGACTGGATTTGGCAAACACGGGAGGACAGTGCAGCATGCAGAAATAGGAAAACTACAGAAAACAATCCTATGGATGCAAAAATCCAACCCCTTCTTTAGGAAACAACAGGTACAGATATACAAGAGTAATAAAGAGACTGAAGGCCTTGACCACCAGGAGCAGTACGGGGAAGGTTATCCCAACAACCAGAGCCTTTGTTTAAACTGTGTAACCATGAGCAAAGAAAACACCAGTACCAAAAGTAGTGCCACCAGCACCTCAGATCAAGTACAAAATCAAAAGGACTGCTTCTTCAATCATCTCCTTTCACTTAACCAGGAACTGTCTGAGACGCAATAATCCAGAAACGAGCCCCCCAAAAACAGCATCAAAACCACCTGGTACTAATGTCAGCACTGCATTGGTGCTTCGCTTCCTCTCATACTCCACAACACCGCAGTGGGTTTTGGCAGAGGAGGGTCGAGCGGCGCCAGTCCTGTCAGGCAAATGGGCTGACCGTGAAGGTTACACACAGTGGAGGGAAGAGAGGAGGAATATACCCTGGAATCCAAAATTATTTGGCAGGTCCTGAGCAAGGTAACATGCACTCTGTGTAGGCTCTTTGGAGCAATATAGAGTTGACTGAAACATCTCATACTCACATTTTAGCAAACAGCCCCTAAACCAGGCTGATGTTTTTAGGAATATCCATACCCTGTAGCAAAACTATTACAATGCCTCAAACTTCTGAAGTAATCCCCATATTTCTACAGAAATTTTGAAAAGGAGGAAAAGCCCAATGAGCAGCAGTTTTAAGAGAAAAGGTTAATTTTCTTTTCCTTCCCCTGACCAGCACAGAATCCCTTTCCCCAGTATTTCTTCTTTGAAGAAGGAATCAAGGTACTTGCCCTGCTTGTATTTATCTCCCATAAGCCAGTGCCAAGGCCTGTCTCTAGAAGACAAGGCTTGCACCAACACTAGAACACTAAAACAGAGCTCAGAGTCTAATAAAATAAACACTAAAAGAGCTCAGATACATCAAGTCAGACTCCTGAGTATTCTCCTTTACCTTTGGAGACCACACCTACTTGGAATAATACTTCTGATGTTTTTCTGACATTCAATTTAAACAATTATCTGTTGTTCCCTCTTATAAAACTAGGTCCAAGGGCTCACTCTTTTAAATACTTTAATTTAAATAATGTGTACAGCCTTTCTCCCTTTTATTAGTTTACCCAAGCTGCCAAGTTTACTAGTGTCATTTGCTAACACTCTTCCTTCCCAACTCAATCCTTCCACTCTCAGTTATTTCAGTACTCTTTTGTACACTAAATCCAGTTTTGAGTGTCTTCCTCCTATTGATGGGATTTCTAAATCAGATCTTGCCACAGGCGCATCAATTTCTTTTTAGTCCAAAATCCACCTTGGCATTACTGCAACTCATGCATCCTCTTCCCAATCTTTCCCCCAAGCTTTGCAAAGCATCGCAATTCAAGAGTTCTCTGTTTTCCATCAAAATTAAGCTTTGTGTTTTCAAGGATCCTTGTCATACAAGCTTCAACCTAGATCGTTATTTTTGACCCTTTCCTCTTTGTAACAAAATCAGTTTTAGAAAGTTATCAAGCCAGGAAAAATAGAACACATCTTTTGAAGAGCTGTCAGCTATGTTCCTCAAATTCTCCCCTCTTCCTGTCACACTATTTAATTTTTTACCCTTTCTTTGAATAATCATTGATATTAGCCTCAAAATAAATTTAACTTGCTCTGTGCCGAAGTACTTAAGTACTAGTTCTTTCCTTCTGGATTTGCATTCTAGAAAGACCTGAAGGTTTCCTTAAAATATTCCTTCTGAATTTTACAGTAGATATTGAAAAAAAAAACCAAACATAAAACCCCCAAAAAACAAAAACCCAAACACCAACTTCCTTCTACCTTCCAAGGAACACAACTGTCCCTCTTGAAAGAAAAACTCTGCAATTTATTTTTTATTTCTTGTCATTCTTCAGTTTCAGAGTAATTTAAGGTTGTTCATAACTAAAATAATAAAGCAGGTTTTTCCATGAAACTTACGAAACTCTATCAAAGTAGAGACATGAGTAAATTACCAGAACACAAGGCCATTTTTACAACCAACCTTGAGAAGTGAGAATCTCCAATATAATTTATGTATAAGAACTGCTGTGATTTGCACTCATTTTCTCCCATTGTCCTGTAGATTACAAAAAAAGGTAAGAAAGGAATCAGGCAGCTCAAGTTTATTCCCTTTTGGAGAAGAATTAGTAATTTTGTTTCTCTTCATCTGTCCCTTCTCTTTGCCTTTCATCTGTACATTATTTCTATATAAATTAGGATGCAGGAAAACTGATACTGTATTATTTGGAGTACAATTACACTTAAACATTATGAACTATTAAAGACCTGCCCTTCAGTCTATATTTCAACCAAAACTAAATTTTACCTTCACAGAACCAGTTAGCTTTTCTACTGGGTTACACAATGGTGCACCTGGAAACATGGCTCAAGTTACTGTGAGGCCTCTGGCATCTGCAACAATTCAGGGCATGAGGTTTCAGAGCACTTTCGGAGTACACATGACAGAAACTACATTTTGGAAACAAATACTGTATTTATTTTTATTGAAAATACTCATTTCCCCAGCCAAATGAAGAAACTGGCTAAAGGAAGAAATACTTAGTAAATTACTCAGAATGTCACAAAGAGTTTATATTTGTATGATGTCTTCAGAAAATATTTTGATAACCAAGTATCTCTCATTTCTGTAGGCAGTTACCCAATTATCTCTTCTTCAATGTAACTGCAGATGAAAGACACTAGTTTTCCAAGTAGGTAGCATGAGCTAATATTGTTTACCTTCTTTTTAGATGAAATAAGAAATGGGACTGGGTAATTAGGAATAAAGAGAGGTATTTCCGTCCTGTCCTTCCTGTATAAACTCTTACCTAACATCTGTAAAGGCCACTGCAAGCTTCACAGTTTTCCATACCCATAAAGTTCCCACATTCAAAACTTTAGTTAACTCCCCATTAGAAACTTAAATGATTTTTATTTAACATTGGTTTTTTTAGCACTAATCACTGTCATTGATTTGTAATCAACAAAACAGCACTGTAAATTTATGGGGGAAAACCTGGAAATTAATATTTGGGACTAACAAATCAAACCATGCTCCACTTTATGCAGCCTACTTCCAGCCCCATACCTTGTCTGCCACTGTCCCCCCCAATCACTGCTTCCATGTTCCTTTCCAGCAGTCTCCTCTGCTGTAAAAGTACCACCCCAGCTGCAGCTTCCTCTAAATCCCTCAAGATGTTTTCCATCACAAGGCTGAAAGTGCTACCCGCTTGGACAAAACTGATGATTCAACTTTAAAGCTCCTTATTTCCGAAGCGATTCCTTTTGGCCCAGGGACTTCTTTCAGACATTCCTAGAGCTTGTCTAAAGAAGCAACACCAAAAAAGGAAGTATTCTTTAGAGAGATATTTTTGTCACTTACTGTGCTTTTTCATTTGAAAGTAAATTAAGATTAGCAACAAAAAGATACCTAGTATCTAAAAAGAACACTCATATTTACCTAGTCTACTTTAATTTTCTGCCAACCAAGTAATTTTGCAGGAACTCCCTCACAATGACACCGCTTATTCGTACCTCAAAGATTCATTCATCTGATGAGGCAAGGGAAAATTCCCAAATGCTTCTCACACCTTCTTCCTATAATGCTTCCTGAATTTCCATGAAATCCTTAAGTTGTGTTATTGAAGTCCAGTGTGTTTGTTGGTGACATATTCACAGAAAAAATGCGCTTGGCATCCAAACAAATTCCACACGTCAAAACTCTTGAATTTCCACCACTCTGTCAGCAGCATATCTCTCATGGTGACACATTCATACTGTTAGAGGGATCTGTTTACCCACACCAAGCTACTCTTATTCCTAGGCAGATTTCTTTCCTTACTGAACACTAAGGAGATGCTTACAAGAAAAGAGGCTGCTGTAACAGAGGCACATGGAGGCTACTCTGAGTTAGTAGGGAGGGTCCCAGAACACTTGAGTTCATTTCGAAGTAGTGCATTTGGAAGTCGTGCATAAGCTACACCCTTACAGATGCAATCAGTAGTAACAAACCAGTGATTCTCTACCTCTGGTCCAATCTCCTAGTACTTTTCTTGCAGATCTTTCTTTACTTGGTTAACCTTACAGCTTCTGCAACACCTGTGATTAACATACCCTGTCCCTTCCTAACAGACAGCAAACAAAACCTAAGAATCCCCAAAGGAATTTTCAAGACATCAGGTTATCTTCCTTATTTGAAAAACTAATGTGAGTGAGAACAAAAGGTGTATTTCTGTTTGTGCTACGGCATCAAGTAATTTAAAAAGTAATTCCTTAGAGCGATACCATATTTGGCAAGAATGCACCCGTTAACAACCACTAATACAATCAAAACCACTCTTCCACACTGGTTTAGAAGGCAATCGGAGTGACAAGACAGCTGATTAATAAGCCTCCCTGAACTTCGAGCCCGTTCTCTTCTTTGGTTAAATGGAAAATAGCTTGTAAGACATTCAGAAAGCTGTGTCTCTCAAGTGGCTCACAGCAGAGCACACTCTGCCCTTCAGGATCAGCTTCCACACTTGACACAGGAGCGGATGAAAAGTCACCTGAGTAGGCTTCACAAATGAATAGATCACAAGGGTCACCCATTGCTGAAATT
Organism: Hylia prasina; assembly: GCA_013397195.1. NCBI lineage: Eukaryota > Metazoa > Chordata > Aves > Passeriformes > Sylviidae > Hylia > Hylia prasina. The sequence goes on from VYXD01007160.1 coordinate 15,767, forward strand.
AAAAGAAATTCTCTCAATGCCTCCCAAGTGAGGACAAAAACATACATTACTTTCTCCCTTCTAACACAAGGTTTCCTTTGCCTTCATCTCACGTCACAGAACACAGGAAGCAGCAAGGTATCCCATTTTTCCCATCACAGATAAGCAGGCTACCCTCTTCATTTCTGAATCACCGTAAGACCACAGCCAAATAGTTCCTTTCCAAACTATGTCAGTCTCTTGCCTTTAGCTGGAAATGCGTACTTCTCACTTGAAACTTCTCACTTGAAACTTCATACAGAAGCACACATCTGCCTCAATCTTCAGACAGGTCAACAGCTTTTTGGCTTCAATTCAAGTGCCTACATGTGCTTTAGTTAATATTTTTTCTCTTCAAAAGGTGCAGATCTTGGGACTCTCCTCCATCTAGAGTCTCACATGCTTACATTTCTGCATTGTGCAGCTAGGGCTTCCAAAGCCATCCCAGTGTCACTGAATGAATTCATACTTGTAAACTTTTCTTTTTCTTCTTAGATATTCACACCTTATTGCCTAAAGCCTGTGGACCAATCAATTCTATGAGGACTTATGCTCCTTAACTACATTAGGTGGGATCTTAAAGCAGTAGTAAGAGACCTAAACACTTCTTTACATTACAAGGTTCTTCCAGTGACTCTTCAAATTCCTTTGTCTCTCAAGGGTTTGTTAATACTATAATAAAACAATTGCAATATGCCTCCCTTCATTCTCACCAGAGAGACACTCAGGTTCTGCACATCAGCAGCAGTTAACTTAAAAATCACCTAATATCTGTGTCACAAAAGATGTATACAAATTTTCAGAAGTTAATTGATCACTAAGAGAATGGTTATTTTAGCTGCAATTTGCTAGGTCTTCATTCCAATCCTTCCACTTCTTGAAGCATCTTACCAGTTCCATCATCTGCATCATTCTGACCAGTCTCCCAAATCTCTGATTTTGTCCCAAAGCCATCAGTGGCAGAAGACTCCGTATAGTCTGCAGGATTAAATGTCCTAGAGTTTTGAAAGTTAAGAAATGGAAGAGAACACAGGGGTCATTCAATGAGCACAAGTGTCATAATTTTTAGCTGAAGTTGTATTAGATTTAACATCTTGATTTCCACATAAGTTATCTTGACAGCTTTTAGTTTCAAAAAAAAATCTTCTACAAGCAGAGATAAAAAGGGACAAAATAGAAGAAAAGAAGAAAGTGAAGAGACTCGTAAACAAAATTCCTGTAGAGAAACTGAACCAAATTAATTCCTGAAAAACCAGTTAACAGCATCCCTAATCTTCCCAGTGTTATACAGCATTAGTTTATACACACGACGATATGACTCTCTCGACTGGTAAATTTTTCAGCAGGTGGCTGACTGACAAGTGACCAGTATCATGTTCTTTCAGAGCACCAATAAGATTATTTCAAAGTGCTCTATAGACACCAGTGCCAAAATACACAGATGCAGCTAAAAGGTGAAAAAGCATTATTGAAGAAAAACCTCTTTTCTGTTCATCATCTGCAAGTATGAACAAGAAGAATTATTAGAGAAGTAGTAGAGAAGTAGAACAAGACTCCAGTTCATCATGACATCACTGATGTTGCATGAAGTGTCATTAAAGGCAAACACTGAGTGAAAGTAGTGAAGGCTATATTTCTATAAACCAAGTTATTCCAACAAAATTGAGAGCAAACTTTTAAGCTGCTGGGTAATTTCCTGAATTTGTTTTAAGGTCCATATGAGTCCAAACAGCCAAAGTATGAAACCTCAAAAACAGAAAAAAGTTTAGAATTGCCAGTTTCAGGTTTTATATATGTTCATTGCACGTTCTTCATTGCGCTGAAATAAATCTAGTTTTAAACTGACCTAAGACTATATGTAGTACACAACTTTCAGACTCCAAGGCACTATGTGGCTGATAGCAGCTATGGCTCTCCATGTTTGAGATATTAACACTGAGTAGACATACATTAGGATTCTATAGGTATGCCTAGTTAGAAACACTAGTTTAAGACAAAAATATTCTACTTATCATCAAAGACATTTTTCAATTTTTTCATCCATATTGGTTTATTAAACATACAGCAATATCCATACACACAGTGGCAACATTTTCAATTAATATTGCCACTCAGTTTGATCCTTGCCACAATCTGTGCTCTGCATGTTTCTTACCCCATGCCTTGGGCTGAAAACCTCCCTGCTCCTCTCCCTCTGCCACATCCAAACCCTAGGAGAGAAAACACCATTTAACAGCAACAGCAGAGGAGCCGCCAGTCACTAGTCTGTCAAATTAAAGAACGCCACAGTTCAACAAAACTATCATAGTTGAAGTTAAATATCATTTACTTCCCAAATTCCCACACAGAATTTGTTTCCCTAACACACTCAAATAAGCCTTGGTTCATCTAAGACCACATGTTTCAGTAGGATCTGCAATTATTTGCCATCTTTTCTGTGTCTCACGAAGTAGCTCCAAATGCCATTAAAAGAAATAACCTAAAGACTCATCCCAAACACTGCTATTGCCAACTTACTAGACATTATCCAGAATTTTGTCTCTACTGTCTCATTCTATCCTAAGATGCTCTAGAATCCAAGCCTCCCTGAGTATCCTGATGTGTCAAGCAATTCTCTGTCACTCCTTATCTGTGAAGAAAAGGTTTAAATAGTCCACTTGTTTACCTCTCTGATGCAGACCACCTGTCCACCCTCCTGAGCTTTTGCCAATCTCTTTTTGATCACACATGCCTTCTGCCTCACCCTTCATCATTGAACAGGAAAATACCCAAGCCAAATAACTCAACTTCCTTGTTATCATCCACTAAAATATTCATTTGTTTTAACAAAAACAACTATTTGTTTTCTCCAGTTTTGATTACCAGCCTCAGTTTAAGTTTCTTGATACAATGAACAGTTTAATTTTTGCACATCGTATATTGTCAACAAGGCATGAAAATTTTTGTGTTACTCAAGAACACACAAAGCAAGTGTCCACAAAAAGTGTTACCAACTACTCTTATATGTAATATATTTGTGCAAAGATTTAATTCCCACCTTTTTAGGGGTTTTACATAAGGCTTACCCAGGTTGTTTCAGTTTTTTTTGAGGAAGGGTAAGAATATTATTTTGTATTACAAGAACAGAAGTAGGTCAAGAGCTGCACTCAGAGAACAAAACAATGTTTAATGACAAAATCATGTGGTACTTGTAAGTCACCAAGCAACTGCAAGTTTAACAGAGCACACAAAAATTATGATCTTAAATCATCAAAACACTAATGTCCATAGATCAGAATTACCCATGACAGACTTCAAAGTTGGATCAGAATTACCCTTTACTTTCAGGAAACCACCTAAACTGAGCAAAAGCAGTACCTCCAGTACATGATAACACCAGTTTATGAAGGTTCTACTTCAATGACTTTCTGTTTTCTGCTCTCACCCCTCATTCTTCCCCTTACCCCAGTTCACTGTTGAAGTCTTAAAAGACATTTATGGACCTACTTTTTCAAAACTTCTTAGAACCATCAAATTAGATAAAAGATTCCCATCCAGCAACACAGAGCATTTTGTTAGGACAAGAACATAGAACAGCCTAAGTCTGACAATGACCAGCTCTGTTATCTCTACATTATTTTCCCTTCTTTGCTCTCTTCTCACAACTGGTTGGAAAGAAGACAGACAGAGCTTAAGAAAGAAGCAACAACTGCTGCAACCTGGCATTTGCCACCCATCTTCACTGAGCCCATTTGCTCTTTGCCATAAACAGTGTCCCAAACCCTGCTGTACCCAACTGCCTCCAACTTCGCTGCCAAGCCTTGTTGCTCAGCCTACCTGCTCTACTGCTATCCTCTGCCAAAGTCATAGCACTCTGGATTACCTTTCTGTCCAGTAAGTTTTTTTATGTCCATAAGTTTTTTTAGGAGTAGAACCAGCTACACAGGTTTACCTGAGGACATGGTAGGGGCCATCATGGCATAAAATTACTTTCAATCCCTATCAATAGAGCATTAAACACCATTTACAGAAATTGCACAGAAGAAAGACCAACAGTTTCCTGCGAGGCTGAGGTACAAGTCCAGGTGGGAGCTGCGAAACACAGAAACAGTCAACCAGAAACAGTTTTGAGTGAGACAGACATTAGGTACAGAGAGATAACTAAAATAGCTGTCATGAAAGAAGAAAAAGATTACAGAAGAGGAGGTAAGTCACCCTAGTATCTCAAATGCAAAAGCCTGAAGGAACTTAGGACACTAAAGTGAAGGTGATATTTTAGCAAGCCAGGCATACATAAGGTATGTTCCCATAATGGGCACAATAAACTACTCACCAAAAACATCAATAAGCGACAATTTTAGAAATTGCAAAAAAGAAAAAATGGTGTTCCTGAAGTTCCAGGTACAGTCTTAGACTACTACCCAGCAAGGCATTTTTTACACCAGATCACTATGAAAGATAACGCTGAACTTGCATTTCAAGTGAATTCCCTGCTACGTCTATGCTTTCTGTCAAAACTGGAATTAAGTTTTATCAACAAATGCAAAAAAACCTTTCTAATGAAGGCAAAAGAGAGTACCAAACCAAAATACTAAACTCAGAGTTAGAAAAATTAACTCAAAATATTGTACAATGAATGCTCACCACTGCAATACCACCTCACTCAGACACAGGATCTCATACGTCATGGTCACTAGTGCAAGACGCCAGTGGAAAGGGTTAATAGTCTCTCTGACACAACCAGACCACTAGTATATCCTTGTATTCTCACACAAAGAAAGCTACTTCTCTCGGCTGTCAAAATTTAAAAATGGCCTTAAAACTGAAGATACAGTCTTTTGTTTCATTACTTCTCTCTCTTAACTGTGAATGCCCACAGGGCATCTACAAACTTTTAATGCCTTTTAACAGAGACTAAAAACTTAGCAAGCAAATGAAGCTTTCAGAATTCAGAACAGGAACCCAAATACTGAGCATGCAATCCCACAGTAATTTAAACCCTTTAAATTAAACGCCTACAGCTGTGGGCTTCCTCACCAGTAATCATAAGCTCCACTCTTCTGTGTACTGACAGTTTTGCACTTTCCAGTGAGTGAGCACTGAACAACTACCAGGAAACAGTATTTGTTCACTTTTGGATCAGTTCTTCAAACCTATTCCCACCATGATAGATGCCAGAAAACCTTTACACCAAGCCACCAAAAAACCCTGCTGTTTACAGCGTCATGTTGCCTACTTCTTTCTTTGTGATGCTTAGTTTGCCTGTCACGTATCACGTCACACTTTCCAATTCCCTTAACTTAGCTTCCAGGAGGATCTGATCCAGGATCTTGCCAGGCACAGATGTGAGACTCCCTGGCCTCTAGTTCTCCAGGTCTGCCTTCCTTCCCTTTTTAAAATGGAGGTTAAGGTTCCATTTTTTCACCAGTGGGAACTCAAATATAATGGATGATGGCTTAGCCACTTCCTCTTCCAGTTCCCTGGGTACCCGCAGATGTATCTTGTCAGGCCCCATGGACATGTGCACCTTCAGATTTCTCTAAGAGTCTCAGACCTGAACCTCACCTACAGTGGATGGTTATTCATCCTCCCAGCCCCTGACTTTCCTTTCTGTAATTCATATGGCTGGAAATTTTGTGGGAAAAGACCAAGGCAAAAAAAGTAATTAGGTACTTCTGGCTTCTCCATGTCCTGGGTAGCCAGATCTCCTGTTTTCTTACAGAGAGGGCCCACATTTTCCCTTGTCTTTTTTTATCACCAACTTCAGCATTCCCAACCAGAACCCTGGCTGCTCAGACAATCTCACCTCACTCTTCCTCCCAAGCTACATGTATTTGCTTCCTCCTTCTCTGGGCCTCCTTTTTTGTGTTTGAATTTGTCTAGGACCTTCTTTTCATCCACACAGTTGGGGTAGTTTTAGCTTTCTTTTGGTTGGGATGCATTGCTCCCAAGCTTGGAAGAAGGAATCCTTAAATATTAGCAAGCTTTCCTGGGCCTCTCTTCCCTCTGGGGCTCCATCCGATGGCACTCAACCAAGTAGGTCCTTGAAGAGGCCAAAGTTTGCTCTCCTGAAGGCCATGGCAGTGAGCTTGTGTGGTCTCATCACCACCCCACAGACCTCAACCTCCAATTTCACGGTCATGACAGGCCAGGCTGCCCTTGACCTTCGCATTGCTCACCAGCCCCACAAGCCAGTTGCTCCCTAGGCTGCAAACACACATTGCTGGATTTGCTTTTCATCTGTAAGAAGTCCCAAGTCCTCTGCAGGGCTGCCCTCAAGGAGTTCTTCTCCCCAGTCTGTATTTATGCCTGGGATTGCCCTGACCTGAGTACAGCATCTTGAACTCTGTATTGCTAAACCTCATGAGATTCCCACAGGCCCACTCCTCAAGCTTGTCCTTTGGATAACATCCCATACTTCAAAGGTGTCAGCTGCACTTCTCAGCTTAGTATCATCTGTAAATTTGCTGAGGGTGCATTCAATCTCACTATGTCAGTGATAAAGACATTAAAGAGAACCAGTTCCAAGACAGAGCCCTGAGGGACACCACCTGTCACCAGCCTCCATCGGGACATAGAACCATTGCCCCCCACTAACTGGATATATCCATCCAGCCAATTTGTTATCCACCAAACAGTTCATCTTTCAAATCCCTCTCCAATGCAGAGATAAGGATGTCATGTGTGACGATGTCAAAGGTCTTACAGAAATCTAAATAGATGATGCCAGCCTTTTCTTGTTGGGTGTTGTGATCACTCCATCACAAAAGGACACTAGACTGGTCAGGCATGACTTGCCTTTCATGAAGCCATGATGACCAAAGATGCTCGTCCCGTTCCCTCACAGACGTAAGCCATCAATCCCCAGAAGACCAGGTTTCTTAAAGCAAGTCCCCTGGTCTAAGAAGTCAAATCCCCCTGCTGTGGCACAAGGTCTATAAACACCTGCTGATTCTCCAAATACAATTGGCCTTTTTGACCCCCTTTGTTTTTGACTGGGAGGATGGATGAAAAGACTACCCGCAGAAACTACCTGCTTCAGAGTGCCTTATGGCCACACCCAGGGCTCTGTAATCCCCTTAATGCTGTTCAGACTGCTCCTGGCTCTACCACTGGTGCCCACATGAACCAACAGCAGGAAGTAACAATCGGTGGACTGCAAGAAGCCTGGTAGTCTCAGTGACATCCCTGATAAGAGCCCCTGGTAAGCAGCCACGTTTCTAGAAAGCACATGTCACCGAAGGGGTGCCTCTGTGCCTCTCACAGGAGTCTCCTACTACTGTCACCTACTGCCTTACTTTTTATATTTTTCTTCTGAAGGAATTCTAGAAAGGTCAATACTTATATCCAACCCAGGCAAGAGGCAAGTGGTTTTCACTAAAACCCACTAGGAGTTCAAAACACTCATCATATAATCACTTCTCCACTCTGGTACCATCCATGCATGGCAAGAACTGCTCTCCACATTCACATTTCTTCCCCCAAAGCAAATGCACACTTCATGGCAGCACAAGAAAGATATGTCAAAGTACAACTCAGATAGGACTAGCCCATTGAATTAATAACCTATTCTGCAGAAAATCAAGTCTGTTGAGCTTGTAGACCTAAATCTTTGCACTGCAACACAGGTGCTTTATTTCAAAACTCAGATTTTCACTCAGGGTTTAAATTAGAGGAAGTTACTCAAGGTTAAGAAATGGCCTGGAGAACAGCTGCAAGAAAAAGGAAATGCGGACTTGAAGGGCAGGAAACACTAAACTTGTGCTTATCTCCGATTACACAGTAACTGAGCGGCCCTGGTCTCTGCTGTGGCAGCCAAGAGCCAGTCATCCACCCAGCAGAACCAAGCTGACAGAGGCTTATTAAGCTTTAAGCAGTAAGGATGCTACGTACAGAAACTTTGTATTCTAGGTACTCCATATCACCAAAACAAACACCAAAGTTGGATTTGATAATTCAAATTACTTTCATCTTTATTAGGCACCATAAAGCTAAAGCAATTAATCCGTTTTATATACTGCATTTGCTCTAGAAGGCATTTTTACAAGTCATGCTGAAAACCTTCAACTCTAAAATCGTTTTTAAAAGAAAATATGTGACTTGTTGCAACTAAACTATGATAATATCAAAAAAATAAAATTGTTCATGACAGTTTCTTGACTAATGCAGAATGAGCCGCAGCAAAACTAAACAAACTTCAAATTTTGACTTCCAGAAAGTCTGCTCCACATCCATGTTTTAGATAAAACCAACATTTTCCTTAGTTTTGGCAAACAAAATCCAAGATGTACTCTGTGCCAAGTGACCTAAAGCTTTTAAACCAAGGGAATGTTTTATACATGCAATTCTGGATACCGAAACTCCATTTGTTCAAGGATAGATACTTTTTATGTTAAAAACAATGACAAGAGATCAAGAATACAAACTGGAATATTATCAGATATCTATGAAAAGCATAAGCTTTTTTATTTTCCCATACACCCAGCAGACAAAACAAGAGGTGAAATTAAAACACAGCATTTTTTCCTTTCATTTTTATATCTGTTTTGTAGAAAAAAAAAAAAATCAATGGTACAATGCACGTTTATGGCATGCTCATGTTGTTCTGGAATAACAAAGTCAAGAGATAAGTGGAAGTGCAAGCAATAAATCTATCTTACCTTTGCAAAATAGGAGAATTACTACACATGAGTCTATAACAATTTCTATGCTGAATCAAATTCAAAAGCACACCTACCTGTTACTCCTTTACAAGCCATGGTCAATTAGACATCTAGGGAAGAGCACACGAACTGAAACAACAGTGCAGTTTCTTTGGAAACCTTCCTGAGCTTCAACTATTTGTGGCTTTGACTTCCTTAGTCAAAGATAACTAACATACAACAAAATCTTTGGTGGTTTCTCTTTTTCTTGTCTGGTTCTTTTTAAGGATGAAATTGCCAAGTCTTTTTATGCGTGCATTTTCTGCACCACATCATCTTACTGAAAGTTCTTCAGGTTCACTACATGTATGAAGAGCCAACTCTTTAAGTTCATCTTGAAGCTGTAACCTGCTGATCTCATTTAATATTCTCTCTTTTGCATACTTGCTTGGCATGATCAATTGACGCCTCCACAGCAGTTTAACAAATCTCTGCCATACACCCCCTCAGTCCTCTATCGCAGGCAGAAAAACCTAGACTACTTGTTCCTCACACCCCATAACTGCAGACTTCGCAATTCCTTCAAAAACCTTTTCTACGTCTACATCCTTTTTATTCTCTCATCCTTTTCAATATGAAGTAGAGAAACTGGGAGAATAGACCTGCACCTAAAACTGAAGATGCAAGAACACTACAAAGCAGCGGCATAAAAATTACCTGTGCTTGTAATGTCTATCAACATACAACACTGCAGCTGATTAAAACACAAATGAGAAAATATTTCTGTAGCTGACAATCCTAAAGACATAACCATCTGCCTCCATAATTTCTTCAGGAGATTCCATTCTGGACAGTTGCAAATACATGCTATAGTGACAAATATAATCACTTTGATGCAATTACAGCTCATCACCATTACAGTATTTCTAACACTTAAATTAAGCTCATGCAAGAAATTTGGTTCTGAAAAGAAGCACAGATGAAAAGGCATGCTAAAACAAGATAGTCCCTGACTTCAACACAAAGTTTACACCCTTAGTTTAACAAGCAAAGATTTAGCTAACAGCAGTTACAGCTGAGACCGGTCCTGTTACACATGCTGTGATACATTTTTGCATTCTGTTCATGAGTCAATAATTTGTATAAGCTTCAAATCCCTAACACCCTGCATACCAGCACACAGTGGTGTTTGGACTCTGTTTATCTACTACCCTATAAAGTTACAAGGAACATGACACGGTCATTAATGGAAGATCTACTGCCAGATAAAGCTAGTGCCTTACACACAGAATTTCAAATACACAGTATCAGGGTTTTCCCCTTCAGTAAACAGCACCTCTGTGTCAATCCCATTTTTGCTATTTTCAGTAGCTTATCATTTCTTAAAATTACTTTTTTGTACACTGAACCAGTAACACATATGATGGCCCAGCAAATCTCTGAGAAGGCAGCCACTAAGATAACTCCTGCCTGAGAAGGTAGCTTAAAATAGAGAGACAGTGAGTTGCTCAGATAATTACCTGACCCCCTATTTCACATCCAGTTCCTAGATTTCTACACACACACCACCACATGAAGTATTTCTAAAAATGGGTTCTGTGGTGATTACCAGCAATCTGTTTACTTTAGCTGAAGTATGTTAACCTCTCATTTGACTGTTCTGTGTAACAGAAAAGAAAGACTGTAGAATGAAATGGCAAGAAGCCTTTTATTATTATTTCTACTAATATCCAAAGACAGAAAGCCACGTTATCCCTGAAAAGATAAGAACTGAATTACAAAGATTTCTAAAACTCCCTGGAGATTTCAAAGGTTTGCATCGTAAAATTAATCAGGTATTTCCTGCCATGGAATACACAGACTTGTAATGTAATGATCCTGTAGCTGGCCAACAGGTTCATCACAGACACTTCATTAATATACTTTGCTCACAGTACAGTCTAAGATGTTTAGCAGAGATATATAGTAATACTATGTACATGAAGCCAGTGAAGTTCCTATTTCTTCAGTTAGACAGGACAGCTTGATCTGATGATGAAGTTTGAGATACACAATATTCATCTAGAAAGCTACAGTTTTGACCACAAAAGCAGTGTATGGTTTCTAAGGTTAAAGCAAAAAACCACTGCATTTGAAATTAGTCCCTAAGCTTCACTAAACCATTTTTGAAAAGTCCTACTTTTATACTTATCATTTCAATATAAAGGATTATTTTATAAAATAAGTAACTGCAAGATTTGCACTCTATCTGCTGGAAGTGTAAACTGTTAACATACCAAAAATTGTAGCTGTGAACTATACCACACCTTGCCCTGCAGAGCTACTTCTCTGCACACACCATTGGGTTTTTGCTGATTCACAGGCACTCCTGCAAGCAAACCTTTGGAAGTTACTTCTCTGCACACCTTCAAGATGCAGATCTGCAGACAATGAAGTTGGATGCGCCTGTCTCTGCTTGTTACCCAGCATTCCCAAGTGAAATGAGTCTTTTGAAGGGAGAATTTTTCTTGAGTCAGACATTACTTACTAAGTACATTAGTTCTGCTATACATTTTGTCAGTTTAACTTATTTAGCACCCTCATCCACCCATAATCTACACCGTACATGGGTTACTCATTTTCATTCCTCTGACTTTAAGAAAAAACAAGCCTCCTTCCATCCCAGCCAGTGAAAATCCAAACCAAATACACATCACTTGATTCCACATCCAATCCATTATCCTGTCTCTTTCACAGGACAGGATTGGAGCTGTACCTAAGACTCCTCAGTATTCCTTCTCCACAGTTATCATCAACTCTTTCATGCCAACTTCCTTTTCATAGCAAAATGTCTCTAAGGTGGCTTGTTCTTTCTCTGATTGGCTACCAAAAACAGAAGACAAGCCTGACAACCAGAGCCACTCCAAAGAAATGATACAAGTATACATCAAGTCCTTCCCCAAGAGCCATACAGATGGAATGTTGTGCTCTCCTGCTGCCAAGGTACATCCTGAGGAACCCAGCACACTCCCACTCACAGGAGGCTGGCATGAGTCATTCTGGGCAAACAGCTCTCCATAGCCAGTGCACAGCAGCCTTCCACACAGGAAATTACCACAGAAGTGATCTCTGACGATTTTTTTTAAGTTGTTTCAAGACCAAGAAATGATAAAGGGTAAAAGGAGTAGGATGTACCCAAATAAAAGGTGGCTGAAGTGCGTATGGAATCAAAGGATGAACAAAACATGCTTAAGAAGCAGCATTTAAAGAGACAAACTGCAGAGTTCCATTTCAGGACAAGCTGTGTCAGTCCCATACCAATAGACACCATCTCACCTCTCCCACGGCCACGTTTCCCACGGTCTGAAGGCCTGTCTCCTTGATTGTTGTCCACTCCATTCTCTTCAGCTCTGACTGTGGAGAGAGGACAGCTTAAGAGAAGCATTAGAGACTCATATATGAGACAATACAGCCATTTGCTTAACCCAAACCCCTCAAAACAAAAGGCAAAATTTTCAAGTAGGCTAGTCAACAGATCTCAATCACCCCTCTTCTCTGAGGCCTCGCTAGAAGCAAGTTATGTTTCCTTTGTACTGGAAAATTAGGAAGCAAAATAGAAGGAAAAGTCCCTCAGGAGACAAACCTCTACAAGTCCCATGTTTTGCAGCCTACACTGTTTAATGAGATAAGCAATACAGCTGCCTCATTCCGTGTTTCCTAGATAATGCACTGGTTGACAACAGTGAAAAAATAAAGGACAACCAGTAACACCAACTCTTCTCCTGTCTGTGTATACTGCATCCCTGTACAAGCATGGAAACAGATTTCTCCTCTGTCTTTAATGCAGAGGGATGATGATTGTGTTATGGTAAGACCTTAGAAAAGCTGTGCAACCTAATTGTTTTGTGGGAAACTCCTGACAAGGTGCTTTGAAATATGGCTGGCTACTTGAATGAGAAAAAAACCAACAAAACTGGCCTCTTGAAACACTCATTGCTGAGACTTTGTACTGCATTTCTCCTAATGGCCACAATAAAATAAAAAAAACGCTTGGACAAAGTTGGGAAGAAACCAAGATTTGGAAACCATCTGAAATGTCTTTTATTCCAGTTTACACAAATAGACAAGCAGCATCTGTCTCTGGTAAAAAAAATTGCCCTTTGCTTTCATTTTGATGGATCTAATTTATACTTTTCTAAGTCTAGCTCCAAGTTTTATTAACATTTTTTTCATCTTGACCTTACTCTATCCTACAAAAATTTACATCTATATTGGCTCAATAGTTGAATATCTTCCAATTACCAAAAAGATGAGCTGGCTAATATTGTAAATATTTTTCCTGCTTATAAGTGGAAAGCTAAACATACTGTATCCACTCTGATTTCTTTTCTCATCTATCAGTGTGGCAAACAGCCATTACAGACAACGAACATAGCTTTGAGAATGCTGACAAAACTTAGCTAAAAAAAGCAACATATATCTGATCATGATCTGCTGCGACTCCAAGGTGGAAACGTCAGTTTTGTACAATGTATTACTGCAACTGTAGCAAAGCTTAAATGTTTCAACTCACAATGAATTTTCTCTGTTGCAGAAACTCACCTTTGGTTGATTTATGTGAGAAATATATTTAGAGATTAATAATCACCCTAGTGTTTTCATTCCCCTTATGAGAAGATGAGAACATCTTCAGGTTCTCCCACTCATAAAAGGAGATGGAGTCAAAGCTGGATAATTTTTTCATTAAAAGAAAGAAAAAAGTGTATCAGCTGTGCAGCCAGGTCCTTGCTCTCAAGCAGTCTCACAAAGAGTCAGTTCTAAAACTTACATGAAGAACAGCAATGTGCACAAGATCAATTCATCAAACAAGAACTGAGACTCACATTAAACTGAGTGTCTCTGAACAAGTACACACCATCCGAAAACCAGGTCACATAGACAGATCAAGCATACCTGTGGCACAAGCAAGTTATGATCCCTTCAACACTGAGCTATAGTTGGACAGACTTTGCTCCATTAAGCACTTGCTCTTAGCTCAGTCAGTTCCAGCTGCAAGAAAAGTGTCTCAATTTTTAAAAATTAATCCCTATACATACACTCTCGTCCACGGCTGCCTCCTCTTCCCCGTCTGTTGGAACTTCCCCGTCCACGACTCACTTCTCTGTCTCCTCGTTTCTCTCTGTTCTCTTTGTTTTCTGAACCTTCCTTTCCAAGGCTTTTCTTCTTTCCCCCTACAGTCTCCCAAGAAGTCTATTTGGGTAGAGGAGAATTAGACACAAAAGTCAAAAAGGAGGAGACACCTCTCAATGCACACTTTCCACCCCACACCCCTACAGTTCATGGCAAAAAAACAGGTATTTGCATCATGTCATATATGCAAACTACACCGATATAAATGGAGACACAGGCTGTATTTTTGCAAAGAGATGAGAAAGAAACATTTTTAAGTTTGTCACAGGGAATATGAGAACCCCAAATGTTTCTGGCTGTAATAGACTTTCACCAGTTCAAGGAAGACTGGACACTATCGTAGCACAGAACATCTGCAATGCAAGCAACAGTTTTCCTCTCAAATATATCCAAAAATCTAGCAAGGGAACATGAACAAAGCTATCTTTTTCTCCCAAAGGAAAAAAAAAAAAAAAAAAAAAAAAAAAAAAAAAAAAAAAAAACAAACAAAAAA
>VYXD01007160.1:30087-47864 GCA_013397195.1 Hylia prasina
CAACCAACAAAAAAAAAGCCGCCACAAAAAATTGGAAGTATCATTGAACAAAAGATTGATGAGAGTAAGTACCTAGCCTAAGGGGAAGAGGGGAAAACAGAAAGGACAAGCGCAAGGGGCAAGGGGCCCAAACAGAAAAGAAAAGGCATACTACAAGTTAAGCCCCAGAAGGCAGGATGGCAAAACAACAGCTTGGGAAAACTGATAAGCCAGACCATCCACTCTTAACAGCTATAGACCATCAACCATAGAAAACATAGAAAAAACTATGTCTAAAGAAGACATGGGATCAAGGTCCAAACATCAGGCTTCTGTTCTAATATTAAACTCAATCTTTAAAATAAAGTCAAGGATGTTATCAGCTCCACAGGAGTATCTGTAGGAGTTGAAAATATAATTACTAAAACACTTGCCAAGAATAGCTCAGCAACTCATACTATGCAATTGCATGGTTAAGTCTATTGAGCCATAGCTGCAAAACAAGAAGAAAAGGTATCATTTGCAAACCAATAAGATGGCAGAGAGGTTTACATGTATGTCTCCATTTCTAGGAGCTTACAGCTCAGGTAAGACATTTAGTATCAGAATATTTGCACATACAAATTGTTGTGAAGCACTGAAGTATGACATCTAACAGGCACCTGCATCAAACAAAAAAGGTTATCTATCACTAATTTTAAATATTGTCTTATCTCTCAATTCCACCAACAGAACTCAGCAGCCCTGAGGAGGTGGGCCATGACCAGCTAGCTCAAGCTGCCTAGGAAGCCAATGCTATAAAGAAAGCAGGTACCAAAGCAGTTTACAAAGTTGGTGTTACAGAGAATAAGAACAAAGACAACAGTTATTCCCTCATTTTTTGGATTGGCATTGGTGAGAAAGAAGGCTGAAATCACTTTTCAGTTCCAACTCCAGTACAGAATACTAAACTAATTTTGGTGAAGCCCAGCCAGCACTGATCAGAGGTACAAAACAAAACACATTTGACCGCCAACTTATATGTGAGGCAGAAAGCTGCTTTCCCCAGTATGTACCACATGGCTTCACCTATGACAGGCAGGGTAACTCCACTGAAACACTCCCAGTGCTCCACACACCTCACAGAAGGAAAAATACCTGCACTGACAACTGAAGAGCCAAGTCTGTAGAGTTCAGAATGCATTATTCACTGATGGACTTGTGCTGCAACACGACACAAAAGAACCTCACAAGACACGGTGATAAGTAAGCAGAAAAAAAGGGAAAGTTTATTTACAAAACTCAATTTTATACATTTCCAAAGGTGCCTGTGGATTGGAGGATGAAATCCCACCTGCCAAACCACACTGGTCAAGACAACTGTCAATCAGCTTTCTTCTCCTACCTAAATATATGTAAACAACGAAGGACAGTTAGGAAAACAAAGCTATTGTTTATAGTACAAGTGTGGGAAAGTAGACATTCTTACTCCAATATGAAACACAATTCAGAAGGCTTAGAAAAATCCTCAAAACCAGGGTGACAGTCTTGGTGCCAAAACATCTTTGACTGTTTCAGGAAATACCCAAAACTGGATAAGGTTGCAAAGCTGAAGAGGAAGCAAGCTCTCCTGAATGAGATTTAAAATAACTTAGAAAGGATCAGTAAAAAGATGACTGTGAAATCATCAGATCCATACTTTCCCACAAAACAATTTTGATGAAAGCCTTGAGAAGTCAGGCATGTCCTTTAAGATAGAGGACAGTGCTACTTCTCAGCATGGGGATCTATCACAAACTGTTTAAGCTCTCTCTGTAAGGGAGGTAACTGATTACAATTTCAGCTGACAATGCCTGAATGACAGTAGTGAGCCTAATCTTTGAAAATCTGTAACAGATTAATTCTTGTTGGCCTGTTCTTACATGGAAAGAATAAAAACCTCAAAGGTCTCTTTTGTTCTGCCTTTAAAGGTTTAGTAAGTGAAACTCCTCTGAGCATAAAATGGATGTAAGAAGTTAAATGAATACAAGTCTTAGGCAAAGAAACATGTCCTTCACTCCTCATCCACAAACCTCTAACTACCCCAAGCCAGGCTGCTACAACTTCTGCAAAAAGAAAGCCTTTACAGAGACCAAGCTTGTAGATTACAGCTTTAAACCCCAAAAGCAAACAAAACAAGACTATGACAAAACTGGCTAAGTAGCAAATAAATTATAAATCCACATTTTAGCTATCATTCCTTGCTCTTCTAATTCCTTCAGTTGAATGGACACATCTTTCAAATGAAGTCTGAAAAAACTTCAAGTGCATCAAAGGAGAGTGAGACCAGAAAAAGAGATCTGGAAATCTACATTCAGAATTTGTAGTACCTCAGCTTAAAATGTCACATCAAATCCATGGTTAAACTGTTCTCAAGTATAATGGCCTTAAAACAAATCCTTCCAACTGGAGGCCCACAAACTTTCAAAATGAATAAATTTCTTCACACCCATCAATTAATACTCCTTCCTCCTTGACTTCTTCAAGTTCTCTGTATTTGTTTCTAAGTTGCATTTTGTCTACAGAGAGCAGTGGATTAAGAAGGACTTGTCAAAAGAGTAGAACATATTGGTTATCACTTGTACTTGATAAATGAGTTCAGAAAGCTTTTTCCATGTCATAATCAGTTACAACAAATTGCTAAAGTAAGAAAGGATTTAATATTCTCTATCAACATGCAACTAAAAATGAGAAGTATGAGAGAACACACAACATTACCCACACAGACTCAATTAAGATGAAATGGTCTCTTCTACTCCCACCTTGTCAATATCATATACTTCTGTCTTTAGAAGACCTTAACTGAGGAAAAATTAAAAGGGGATAGAAAAGAAAGTCCCCTCAGTCAGAACAGTGTGTGCCCCAGATTTAGGGTGTGTGACGGTGAGTTTCCTCATTAACAATAAGCCAGAGTACACATCCTGACAAATCACAGGAAATACTGTGTTCAGCATCAAGAAAGGAAGTCCAGGTTACTTTTCCAACTTGTATAAGATAGAATCTAATTTAAGGACAAACTGTAAGAAATCCCTCCAGCAAAAACTCCAACTGCAGTAAAACATATATTTTTAGTATCTCTTGAGATAAAAAATTTCACTGTGTAACTTCTTACGCATTATTTTGTTGTTGTATACACATAGTTTAGTCTCCTCTTCCTGTTTTTCAATTAAGTCATGCAAATGAGCAACACAGTTAAAAGAACAACTACTTGCTGCATCCTTTCCTGCCATGAATAGCATTATCAATGCAACTTGCAGATGTGGACACCTCCTCCAACTTCAAAACTGGCAACTCACACCTACTTGCATAACTTAAAATATCTGCCTGCCCTTAGGTTTACAAAGACTGATCTTTGTGATCATCTCAGGCCTGAGGGCTGTGGAGGGTCTACACAGTAACTACAAAATCTGCAGCAAGAAACAGGCCAGTGTCTGAGGGAGCACTGAGTTCTGCTGCAGAGTTAAAACTGCTGTATATAAATGAAAGCACAGGAATTCTGCAATAGACCAGCTGAACACCCACAACATTTTCCAGATTCAGTCTTCTCCAAGGTATGCATGCAATAGAGCAACTGCCCCGGTTTCCATTTCCTCCAAAAGAAACTGAGTGGACACATGGACATTGAAAAACTTCCAAAACATGACTTTGCCAATATCCTTTTAGAAGGTGAAAAACAGAGCAAACAGAAGGATTAGTTTAACATGGAAGTAAAACCTTACCGTGTCTGAACTTCCTTCCAGCAGTATGTTGATTGCTCTGTTCATATCCCCATTACAATCATGTAGTGCCACTATGCATTCATCTTGGTTTTTCCCCGTCACTTCCATAAGCTGGTGGGAAACGTCAGACATGTCAAAATATTTAAATCACCATCATAAAAAACTAAGAGCTAGTATGACCACAAATTACAACATCCATAGCTACCATGTCAGAATAAACTAATACCCTAAATAAAGTAATCTGCATTTTCCAGATCTGCTTGGGATTCAGACAAGAGAGGAAGAAGCATTGGTAATTAACTGGTAATCAACTAAGTACTCTTCCACACTTTTTTTTAATTCTGTATGCTTGCAGCAAATGCTGCCACATACAGCAGTATATGAGTATAAAGATGTAAAGGACCACAATATTTTCAGTATCATCCTGTCTCCTTCTCCACCAAACTTGCCCCTCTATATCCCAGTGTGAAAAAAGACATAGAGCAAGACATGGCAGAAAAGAGATCCACCTGGAAAACCATCCAGACTAAAAAGTGCTTTATTTTTCAGATATACTAGCTCCCTTGATCCATTTCAGCATAACGCCACACCAGAGTCATGAGCTGATTAAGGAGACCAAGTTCTGAATTATGCTCCTTGAACTCATGGTGTATATCCTGAAGAGTGTGGGACAGAAATAATCTGTCATGGGGCATTCAGCAACTTCATCCAAAGAACAAAACCTATACGAGGTAGAAATACATATGCAGAAGGTAAAACATATTCTATGCAGAACTGAATTCATCTCCTTCCCACCAGCACAGCTACAAGCACTATTGATAAGAGTCCTTTGGCTTCATGAAATACAAGACTTCATTTCTGGCACAGCAACAGAACTAGTTTTTAACAAGAACAACAAAAAGCAATGCTTAAGAGGAAGTTTTAGAGATGAAAAGAAACCAAGAAATCTGCTCCTTTGCTGCATTTATGCATTCAAGCTAATTCTTCCCTCCTGGGTGTACTCTGAGGTTCTTCATGAGTTGTGACGTAGTCACTAGGACAAAATCACCAATAGCCACAACAGAAGAGAGACTTGTGGAGGCAGATAAGCCTGCCAAATCTCTGCCTTGGAGGGATGTCCCTTGAATGGAACATGATAAGCTCATCTCAGCCCTCCCCAGGAGAGATAGCCCTTAGATGAGACTGTTTCTCCCTGGTCATGGTGAGTACCCCATATGCTCTAATATGCCCATATAGACTCTTTCTAACCTATTGGTTTTTCCCCTTTGGTACCACCCAAGCTTCAGCCCAGTTCAGCAGGCAGCTGTCATCCCTGGCCCCCTCCACAAGGTGCTGGACAATAAAGGCTACCCTGCAGAACCACCACACACCTCTCCTGTCTCTCTGTCCCTGTGTCGGCCTGGGATCACCTCACAAGGTAGAGCTGAAATCACTGTTAAGAGCTGATCACTTGCAGCCACAGGCTGTGCCTTGCTGAGGCTGCNAAATCTCTGCCTTGGAGGGATGTCCCTTGAATGGAACATGATAAGCTCATCTCAGCCCTCCCCAGGAGAGATAGCCCTTAGATGAGACTGTTTCTCCCTGGTCATGGTGAGTACCCCATATGCTCTAATATGCCCATATAGACTCTTTCTAACCTATTGGTTTTTCCCCTTTGGTACCACCCAAGCTTCAGCCCAGTTCAGCAGGCAGCTGTCATCCCTGGCCCCCTCCACAAGGTGCTGGACAATAAAGGCTACCCTGCAGAACCACCACACACCTCTCCTGTCTCTCTGTCCCTGTGTCGGCCTGGGATCACCTCACAAGGTAGAGCTGAAATCACTGTTAAGAGCTGATCACTTGCAGCCACAGGCTGTGCCTTGCTGAGGCTGCCCGGTGGCCGGAGAACTGCCTGGGACCACTGGAAGGTTGTCTTTTGCAAGACCTCTCTCTCTGGGAAGGTTACAGCATTCCGTGTTGGACCAGCAGACCCCCCTTGGCCTTTTTCAGAGACCAATATTGTCAGGGCTGCTTGAATTAACAGTCTCAGCTATAACTGAATAATGAAAGCTTGATTATCTAACACCCAACACTCACTACAGTAGAGGAAAAGTGTGAGATTTCATTTATACATTGTAATTCTATCATTTTAATGCATACACAGATCTGTGGGGTCAGATTATTTATTTTTTAAAATGACACCTTGATTCACCTCTAAGCTATCATTAGATTTTCACTTTTCCTGAAAAACTTCCAAGATATTAGCAAACTCAGTTTTTACACAGGTGACATTTTTCTCAGGTGCATGTACATGTGAACAAGCTGAATGCATTCTTCATTCTGACAATCATTAATCATCAGGACCATACTAGAGAAATACACGTAGGAAGAGACACTAGCACAAATGAGTCTTGGCTTAAGAGTTTGTCTGCAAAGGCAAATACAATGATATAACTATATAGTCAGAGTTGTACCACAGAATTTCTTGTAAACAGACTTGACAGTGCAATAAGAGCACTTTTTCCTAGTTAAACTTACGTCCTTCTGAAAAAAGTTTAACCCAGAAACAGATGCTCTAGCTCCAAAATGTAAGCCAGCTCTAAAGCAATTTAGTGTGGGGCAAAAAAACTTGTACCATAGGAAACATACTTGTTTCACTTTGTACCATAGGAAACATACTTGTTTCACTTTATCTTCAAAATCTGCGTCATTCTTATCGTAGATCATCTGAGCAAGGCGAATCTGTTCCGCTGTTGCCTGAAAAAAGATAAGATCCAATAAAGTACACAAAAGGTAACTATATTTTTTAGAAGTATATTCTAGTGTCCCTGCTTTCTTCCCACAGGTTCTCAAAAAGAACATACACAATAAACACAGAAATGCTGTGGGGAAGGGATCAGTATCTTGTCTATTCCCATTTATAGTTTTAAACGTTATTTGGGATAGAAGAAATTTTAACACATTCTAATCTATTTGAAACACAGTTAAAGGTCACTAGACTGACAAGACCACCAGATGTAGAAGGCCTGCGTTTTAGCATTAATGCTTTTAATGCTAAATTAATTAATGCTAATGCTTTTGCTTAAGTAAGGAAGACTACGTTTCAGCATTAATGCTTTTAATTTTATTTAGGATCCATTACTCCGGAGTTAAGAGTTTTATTGTAACAAACTGGCAATAGTATCTCTAAATTAAACACATCTCTGAAGATTCCTGCTCACATCACCTTCCACAGCTCTCCCAACCTGACTCTGTAGTTTTATGAGCACTTAATAAAAAGACCTGAGTCATGTCTCAAGACTTCGCCCATGAACAGCTGCACAGTTTTTTTTAACAAGCAAATACTGGTCTCTGGAAACTGGTAAAGGAACTTGTTATTGATGAAGTATCTGGTGCTTCTGCAACGTTTCTAGACAAAAGTGCACACTGGCAACTTGCACAGAAGCCGAGAGACTGAAAGATGCAGTCAAGTACAACAAATCCACACACACACTTGGCTGCCCCGGGAGAAAAACAATTCTAACACAGATGTCACATCACTCACATCACTAGTGTGGCATCTGCAGCCTATGAACTGCACTCCTGAGAAAAAACCAAAGAACAGTGTGCACTACAAGATCCTGGACCTCATTTGACTTATGCTCAAAAAGAAGAGGCTACTGCTGCACATAGAGAAAGCTGATACCGAAGAGAGCTAGGACCCTCAATGTGGCTGCTGAGCCTGCAGAGGTGGTTCTTCATTGAGTGCGATCAGTTCATCTACCGGAATTTTTGATGGAAAGGATTCACCCTGAACAGCTGGCTGAATCTCACCTTTTGCCATCCCACTTCATAGGATACACACATGAAATTCCGTGTCTCACAAGGTCAGACCTAATCAGAGCCAGATTGTTTGGCTTTTGGAGTTTATCACAAATGCAATCTCTAGAGGAGGTCACCAACCATAAATGCTGAGAAGAGTTTAAAAATTACTCCAATTACACCAGCTGCTTATTTGCTGAAGTTACTGCAGCTGTCCCAGTTCTTTGAGGGAAGTGACATCTGTGCTCAGAGACAATGCTCCAACAGAATTAGTGTTTGTAACACAGTTACATACTCCAAGTTACTTCACCTTTTCAGCATGTCATACTGACAGCCTTGTATGTCACTCCACTGGGTAACAGGGGGAGGGCCTGGTCTGGAACTCCCCAGTTCCACCTTCCACAAAAGCCTGTCAGTGTGGTGCTCTGAGCAAAGGAGCTTGCTCTTGGTGACTGCTGAGAGCTCAGCAGACACAAGAACCAAAACATCTGCTGGCTTCAGGAATTTAAGTCTCATTGATACATCTTCTCATTCTGATTACAGCCTCTACACTGTGACTTCTAAGCAAGTGAAGAGATTTTCTTTGAAGATATCCAGAGCCAAAACATTCAGACAATGTAACTTCTGTAGAGACATGATAGCATATTCCACCAAAAATCAGGAATCCACTAAGATTTATTTTTTCCGTAAACAAATGTTTTCTTCAAGCCCACATGTCAAAGAAAAAAACACAGCAATTTGAAGAGAATTACAAATGTGTGACACCATCTTCAATTTTCCTGTGCAAGTGGAGAGCTCAGAAACTTGTAGATGCAACTGTAGATGCACTCGTATTTATGCCAGTAGATTACACCCAGATGGAATTGAAGATTCAGAAGGAAAAAAAACCCAACAACAAAAACCACAAGATGACTACACAAACATCAGACCAGTGTCACAAAAAATTCTGGCCTTTTCTCCAGCAAGTGGTGGTTCTTTACTTTTAAGGCACCATTGTTAGAATGGATGTGGCAGTATCCTAACCAAGAGTAAAATTAACTTTTAATTGTGACTAAGAAATGAGTAGTATTTTAAGACAGCCTGAACTTTACTCAATGTTACAAGGCATGCTACCTTTTCAGTATAAGAGTGGAAGAAATTTTAAACTAAAAACTTCAAACAACCAGAAAACAGAAATGTGCAAAACACAAGATTAAATAAAAGACATAGATCTTACAATAAAATGGCACATTTATTATCCAGAAGCAATGCAAAAGAAATATGATGTAATTTGTTAAATAATTTAAATGATGACCAATGTGATATTACGACAGTGGAATCTCCATTTGGGAAAACAACAACACCATCCTGTATTCAGAAAAATTAATCAGTGGTGAATCAACAGGTAAATCCACAGACTTCTGTTGGTCTGCAAAGACTGACTAAGCAGAAAGGTCCATCTGATATCTCAACAATAAAATACATGGCGCATTAAAATGTAACTGCTCTGTATGAAACAATCACCTTTTCCACTGAAGTGACCAAACCAGTATCTATTATACAAAACGCAGAAGGTCTTAATGCCTAAAATCAATGAATCCTGTATTTGGAAAGGTCCTGCAGTGATTCTATGACAGTATTCACAGTATTTTTTTTTTCCTTTTAACAGCAGGAATTACCACTGCTCCAGCTTCTGCAACATTCTCTCTGAGAGTTGGTTTCAATCTTTCCTATACCCTTTCACGAGGTACCTGAACAGAGCACATACTTGCCTTGTCTTATTAGGGCTGAACAAACCAAGACCCCTGAGCCACCCCTCATTTGTCCTGTGTTTCAATTAAACAATCATCTGGGCAGCTTTTCACTGGACTTGCTCCTATTGTTTAGGTCTGTCTGCCTTGCGCCAGGGAACCCAACCAGGCAAAGAACTCCAGTGCTGTCTCACAAAACGTTCTGCCAGGTTGTTCACTATACTCCTGCAACCTTGTTTTAAAATAAAACCAAATTCAACTCATCTGTTGAAAGTCACTTTCTAAATCCACACCTTAGCATGAATCACCACTATGCCAAGAGCTACAACTCAACGAGATGACAAGAGTTTGAGGTCACATGATTAATACTGTGCAAAACATACCAACAAGGTCTCCGTACTGAAGACCAGTCAAAAAAACAATAGACTGCAGTATTTCCCTGTAGAGGAGCTCTAGATTGACACACACGCTGCCAGCAAAGAACTGAAACAGTTTTTGAATTGAAGCAAATTTTGAGATGTATCTGTCAAGAGAATACTGAGTTGCCAGAAGCAGAAACATTCTGCACTCTTTGTAACCCACACACTAACACAACTATTGCTGCCAATAATTAGTGGCAGTAGGGCAAAGCACAATTTCCATCTAACAGATAGAGAAAATTTTAGTGTACTAGTGGATGACCATTTCACTTCGTGGGCTCATTGCACAAGAAGCTTAGGATTTTGTGACTTGCAGAGACACTGAGTCATGCTGTAGAACATAACATGCAACTAATGAAGCTTGTCCCACCCATTCAAATTTCTCTCTTGACCAGAAAGCTTTGAGCATCGGGAGGCTGTCAGATGGAAGAGCTGAGATCTGAGGGCTGTTGAGGTCACAGGACAGAAATCCTGACATGGGCAGGAGACATTGGTAAAGAATACAAAACTCATTTAGAGACAACACAGGAATAACTTAACACTGTCCTGCACTACGGAGTAATTAAAGCAAGTAATCAAGTACAGTCTTCCAAAATAAACCACATACTTGCAGCCCATCTTTTTCAGTTTTTACCGACTCCGGGAAGAAACTTGTATCATTACATTCTCACTTTCAGGTCAAAGAAGTTGATACAGTAGCACATACCTGTACTACTTGTTTCTGTGGTTGTGTTGGCTGAGAGGCTGAAATTTGCATTTTGTCCCTAGTGCCCCGGGTACGTTCACTGCCAACTGAAGTCATCATATACAGTATATACAAAACAATGTATGTACAAAATACAAAATCTGAAAGAAAAAAAAGAGCATGAGTTAAGGTGGATACTGATTCAACAACCAAATAACCTAAGTGCAGTAGTTTGAACTCTTGCCTTTCCAACAGATTCTATACAGAGACTCATGCAACAGCAGCTTTAATACATTATTTTTTAATTTACTCCAGTTTTTTACACTAAAGGGGGAAATAGCGGATAGAAAGCCTTTTAATCAGCTCATTGGGATCTGTGTCAATTTTTACTTCTAAATCTCACCGCTTTTTCTATTGGCTGATCTGATGAAGTTTTAGCTCCAGCTGCATCACTCAAACTTCTTTAATACCTGTCTAGTTTTGATGCCTGGAATTTAACTGCTCTGACACCCACTAAGAACCCTACACAAAACTTGTATTCATGAACTAGATAGTTCCTCTTTCCCTACTATCAAAACTGCTTTTCCTACACATACATGGATGTCATGACCAATCCAAACCCTACTTCTCAACTCTCATTTATAACAGAAATTATGATGATTACATTTAAGTCCAGCCTCTATAGCCAGTACTTTTGTTTTATTCTCCCTCATATTTACAGAAACTGTTTACAAAACTACCAATCACCCTGCTTTAAACACACCATGGCTGTAGGGCAACAGAGGAAACCCCAAAGAAACCCCAAATCCCACACACACATCATTATCTCATCTGTGGCTCTCAGATTTCATTCTTATTTGTTCTCTAGTATTAAAATTACTTTGAAATAAGACATTATTATTCCCCCTGTTTATACAGCATTTAGCACAGGATTAATTAATGAGCATGGTTTATAGCAGCTATGGGAACTGGAAACAGATCCTTCAAATGGTTAGAATCCTCATGTTCAACTGCCTGGTTTCTATCCCCATAAGGCTAGAAAGTAAAACAGCAAATTTTTATACGTAAAGACAACTTACAAGAGGTGTACCTGGGCAGAAGGAGATGTGCAAACAAGCAGCAAAGTGCTTTTCTGCAGTTCCATCATGTGAGCAGGCCTCAGCACAAAACTTGCCAGGGCAACAGCTGGCTAGCACTGAGCTCAGGGCACAATAATCACAGAATCACACAATAAGCTCAGCTGGAAGTCCAATTCCTGGTCCAGCACAGGACCATTCCCAAAAGTCACACCACGTGTCCAAGACTACTGTCCAAACACTTCTTGTGCTCTGTCAGGCTTGGTGCTTTGACCACTTCCCTGGAGAGCCTGTTCTAGTACCCAACCACCCCCTCTGGGTGAAGAACTTTTCTAATACAAAAAGAAAAACACCCATGACAGGGTGCTTCAGGCTATTCCCCCAGGTCCTCTCACTGGTCACTGCAGAGAAGAGATCAGTGTCTGCTTCTCCTCCCTCCTCTTCCCCTTAGAAGGAAATTGTAGGCTGCAATGAGGTCTCCCATCAGTCTCCTTTTTCTTCAGGAAGATGATTACACACTGCAATCTCATGGACTGGGACCTGTTCCACACCCGACTGAATCACTGGCAGTCACAAGTAATACACATTCAACAATTAAAGCTTCAATGAGATGCTTCAGTCTAAATACCAATTCATGATCTCATCTACCTCATCTACAATCAAGAGGACAATTAACTATATTATCACCTAAATATCTTCTTTATTTTAGAAATACAATCTTGTTGGTCAAAACTGAATCCTGACAATGAATTTATTTATGTACTACTGAATATATGTTTTAATGTCTGAGGAAAGTGAATTTCCATATGAAATATACTTCTTCAGGAACTGACTCCAGTTATAAGTTGAATTGGAATATTGTGTTTCTACAACTTTTTGAATGCACTGAATAAAGCCAATCTATCTCACGGTCCGTTAAAGTAGTCTAAGTGTACTATGTTCCAAGGCCCAGAACACACAGACCTTCAGAGCACTGTATCTGACAAAAAGGCCAGATGCAGCCAAAACAAAAAGTTACCTGAGCTACTGACACCAGGTTCTTATGGAATGCAACAAAATATAAAGTACATGTGGAGATGGTCTGGGCAGCAAATTCAACATTTATCACTGACTATCTGCTCATGGCCATTTAGTGATATGATAAAGATGTACGGACATTTTCAGTTGAGTCTGTTGAAGTAGTTTTACTTCAGCTGTTTATGTTAAAATCTGCTTTAGAAGCTTTGCTGTCTGTACTGAGAACATCCAAAAATTCGATTTATATCTGCTAATAATGACCTTTGAGTTAGCTTTTTGTTTGGTTGGGATTTTTCGTTTGTTCCTTTTTCCAAGGATCAGACTGCTTAACACAATTGGAACCTAGCACAATGAGCAATGCAAAAAACCCTAAATAGAGCACACAAGAGAGCACTAACTTCTCTGAAAGACATGCTTATAGTTTCATATATGATTGTCTAAAATCAGCCCCTTGTGACTTAGAAATTGTTGAGAAAATTAACTCCATTGAGTCTCAATTTGTTCATAATTTCTGAATTCACATCATATTTATTATGGTACCTAGGAATTTTGATATTTCTGTCAATGCAATTTTCCCCAATATCGCCAAAGCCATTGAAAATATGGTGATTCATATTTCAGACAGGACAAGAAGATACTTTTAATATATTAAGAGTTTTCTGTGTGTTTGCAAAGCACATGTTGAACTACACCCTACAGTTTGGCAGGCAGGCAACCTACAATTCCTCAGATTGTGTCTCTTCTCCTAGCATGTGTCTGTGCCACCACTGCTTAAGCCATATTTGTTCTTCAGGATGAAAGGATACTTTAAGAAAAAAGGCAGGCACACAAATGGCTGAAACACTCCTGGGGATGAAATGGCACAGAAAGATCAGGCTGCTCTGGGAACAGAGTTCAAACAACCAGAACTGTGTAACAGAGTTTTTAAAGACCTTCATCCTCCTGACATGAGCAGCACAATTTGGAAGGCTGAAACAAACAAACAAAAGCCCAGCAAAGGTACAGGCAGCAGTATGGACTTGTACTTGCCTCTGACAAGGGTGGAACCCCACATTCAGTTTGACAGCTCCCAACAAGCCAACAAGGACATGTTATAATCCATCAGACACAATCTAGTCTTATTAAAAGCACAACTGGCAACCTGATAAAAAGAAAACTTCCAAAATACTGTTACATTATTTCCTCTTAAGTTGGCTGCCAGTGTCTACTGACAGTGTCCAGACACAGCAGCTGGAGGGCCATCTCAGACACTGCACTGAGCAGGGACACATGGCTGAGGCTTCATGCCCAACCACACCTACTGCAGAGTAAGGAAACAACACACAGCAGGGAGCCACTGCTTCCAAATTATCACAGTGACAACAGTTTTGAGCATAAGTGGGATATTATTAACTAATTAGATGGGGTTGAACAAGAACATTTCCCCACTCACAAAGCAGCTTCTTATTCTCTCCAACTCCTCATATTCATCAAGTCTGTTTGGCAGGCTGCTGTCATAGTAATGAGCAGGATATCACAAACTGATGAACTTAATTTTAACTGTAGATCAAATGAGGAAATAAGATTTTAGACTGTGAGGAAGAAAACTCTTAATTAAAATCTGTTTAATAAAGATTTAAAAAATATTCAGGCAAGCAGCTGCTTCAGTTTCCAGGTCAGGATCTGGTGCACTGCAAAAGTCCCCCAATCAGCCCTTAATACTTGGCCTTGCAGACACTGCAATTCAAATAAGCACCAAAACAGCTGTATTTGAAGAAACAGATACAACATTAAATGAAACCAGTACTAGTTTCATCACTTTCTATACATTAGAGCACTAGTGAAAAAAAAATGAGAAAGTATTGAAGAAAGAGAGACAGCTCCCCAAAACTCTTGTGTAAAGAAATGGCTGTATTCTCTCACGACAATTTATAAAGATGCACAAGATTCCTGTCAGTTTTTTTCTTTTTTCACCGATGTAACCTAGTACCCACAGACCAAGGTTGTCCTTACTAATTTAAAAATAAACAAAAAGCAAAACCAAACCAAACCAAAACTTAAAAATGCCTTTATCATTTATTAAGATTTCATTTAAAAATTTTCCATTGAAAATAGAAAGCAATGGAAGAATCTAAGATGAAAGCCATCCCAACTCTCAAACTTCTGTTTATTTTAGTTTTCTGTCTGTACAGCATGTTTTAGTCCAAGGACTTACGCTACAGCTGCAGCTCCAGTAATGTGTAACATGGAATGGCAAGGACTATTCTAGCTTACAAAACCAGTAACAAAATATTATAATTTAACCCTCCTAAAACTATCAAATTCCCCACCTCCAAAGTCTTCATCCCTTGTCTTATCCAACCCATTTAGTTGTGTTACTGCTTTGGATTTTAAAATGCAAAGAGAAAGGCTAATAATCAAAGATTAATTCAACATATACAAACACAATAAGCAAGTTTTTAAAACTATTATAATGTTTTCTGAGATCTTTTGTTCAATCTTCCTTCAGCAAGAACTCTAAGCCTTTTAGACACAATGAAGATAGATAGAGATACAGAGAATAAAAATTGACTTGACATGGTTGCAAGCGCCCAAGACACAAGAAATCTATTACTGAACTTCCAGGAACAGACCAGGCATGGCAATAGCAACTGACTTTCAAGATTCCTCTAGAAGCTAAATATTCACTTCCATCAGTTGAAAAAAAATGTGCAATTTCAATTTCTTTCCTGTGGCAGTCTCAAGAAAGTTACTTTCTTGATTTCTGGACAAGGAATTGCAATAAACCATGGAAAGCCCTCTGTGAACACCTTAAAAATGTGATTGCTTTTTTATATTTAAAATACAAAGCTACCAAAGATTTCTCACAGTGACAGGGTTGGGAAAAGGCTGCAGGACACTGCCTCAGGAGGGCATAACTACTGTACATATACAGTGAGCTCATATTTTACTGCTCCAACTGTAGAATTATATGAGCATGAGGAAAAGAACAGCGGAAAAAATTACATATGCAAAGCATCAATGTAATGCATTTCCCTCGAGTCCTGTAGTCCAAAGCATCTCACCATCTTTATTGCTGATTGAAACAGGAAGAGTTTGCAAGAGTCAGATGTTCCGCAGGAACCATGCTGATGACTCAGTGTCTGTATTGCCCCAAGGAATGACATTGAATGTGAGCTTATGGATCCTGGGAGAATTCATGTCTCATCTTACAGTCTTCTATGGTAAACAGGAAAAATATT
This sequence comes from Hylia prasina, assembly GCA_013397195.1. Taxonomy (NCBI): domain Eukaryota; kingdom Metazoa; phylum Chordata; class Aves; order Passeriformes; family Sylviidae; genus Hylia; species Hylia prasina. Next base: position 45,732 of record VYXD01007160.1, read on the forward strand.
GACCTGCATCACTGGCAGAATACCAAAGGAGGGACAAACTTTACTATCTGTATGCTCTCATGTTTTACCAAGGAAAGGGTATTGCTGGGAGCAGTCTGAGTACCAGCACAAACACAAACTAATACATAAACTTCAAGCTGTGTTAACAAACTGTAACCAGTAACCAAGTCGTTATTCTTACCCACCTTTTGAAAGCCCTCTGAGTTGTTACTTGAAACAATAACCCTGCTAGGCCAATCTATAATTAATAAGAACACATCCCCATCTGCAAAAACCAAAAATTTCTCTTTGATAACAGAAAAAAAAGTTTGTTTTAAGGATTAGTACTCCTAAACATATCCTATGCAAAGGAAGACAAAGAAATATACAAATGTGTCTTACAAATAGAAGAAAATACAGCACTTGGTAGAAGTTTTGGAAGAGAAAGGGCTCCTCCTTACAAGACTGGAGTTAGGAAAAAGCTGGCCACATATTCAGAGTCCAAAAGCATGATGTGGACAAGGGACTGAACATGGCATGTTCTCCAGCAGTAGAGCATGTTTCAACCATTTAAGTATTACAATTAACATTTTTTAAAAAATCCTCTGAGCGTCTGGGTTTTTTTCCTATTATCCCAGTGTCTCTGAGAGATGTGCTTCATATTTCAGCATATACTGGTGATTCTCTAGTTTTAATCAAAATCTGCCAGCTACACTCAATAAATACCCTGCGGACTTGTCCCCATCATTTCTTTAAAAATATTGAAGCTTCTGAAGTTTCTGTACCCTTATTCATACAGAAATTTCTGAATGAAGAAATGCAACTTTATCTGGTATTTAGAGGAAAAAAACAAAACAAACAAACAAAAACCCCAAACAAACAAAAAACAAAACAAACAAACAAACAAAAACAACAACAACAACACACCAAATCCCACAACCTAAGACAATCAATCACACCAAAATCAGAGAAGTCTGACTGACTTCCACCTAGGGCTTTATCTTCCATACAGCCAAGTCAGTCTTCAGACTTGTAAAAAAATTAGCTAGCAAAACTTACCCAGCTCCACTGCTGTCTGTATGTGCCCGAGTGACTCTGGACAATCAAAGGCAGTGAACGTCCTAAAACAGAGGACTTGACCTTATATTTCAGACATCAGTATCTACAAGGAATCAAGTTCTGCTCCCTGAACTAATAAGTCCCATGTTTACAAGGACCTGCAAGATGCACCAGTTAGCAACAGTTATGATTAACTGTATTGAAACTTCAAGGAACAGAAAGACACAGACAAACTGCACATTGTTTTCTACGCACAATACTCCAGACTACTGGAACTAGATAACAGAGATTAAACCAGTTGTTGCCATGAAACAACAACAACAAAAAATTAAAACCCAAACCTACCAAGACCAAAACAGAACAACAACAAAAGGCTGCATTGGCCCAAACAAAAATGAAATATATAGAAAACAGGAATTCTCTTTGACAACCAGCCATCATAAGGATCTGTGAGGAAGAGGCAACAGCAAGTTCTCTTTTCAAGTATATTTGTCTGCTGAGAAGTATTTAAAGGAAAGTTTTGGCCGGTCCAAATATTCTAACACCTGGAGAGAAAAATACAGGTTCCTGCCATCTTTGACTGCAGACCCTCATTTCTTTCCCTCTGTCAGGGAAAAGACTTTCTTACGTGAAACCTCTCTAACAGCCACACAGCATGCTGTCCTGAACCGTCAACTCCATCAGTATCCTGGGTCAGGGAGTATACAGAGACCACAGTGGCTCAGAGGTGGTGCTTGTACACCCATGAACATGGTAACTTCCTCTTGTGAGAGGAGAAAAGGAAGCTCAGGAGATAAAAGAAAATACTAGACAAGACAATACACGTCACACCTGCTGTTTATGCCACGACTGCTACATTAAGTGGTGAAAAACCATCAGTATCACAAATCTCTTCATATCTCATTTCTCAGAGTTTGGAACAATCACAAAGGAAAAAAGAAAAATAAGGCCCTTGGTGTTTTCTCTCCTAAGGTTTCCTGAGTAACATTCAGTGGAAGGGTACCATTGTGTCTACAACTTTCAACAACGCAGCAGCTGGCAAAACTACAGCCTGGTCCTCCCCTGCAACAGACACTCCAACTGAATTATTCACTG
>VYXD01007160.1:62773-97796 GCA_013397195.1 Hylia prasina
AGGAAGGGGCGGGGCAGCGGAGCAGCGCCTGAGGGACCCCCTCAGGGACCCCCCTCAGGGACCCCCTCAGGGACCCCCTCAGGGACGACGTCGAAGCACACCCAGAGGTCCCCGCGGGAAGACCAAAGAGGGGTCGCGGGAGTTACTCCACGAGTGGTCTCCTGAAGAACGCCCCCACAGACCGCATGAGAGCCCATGCGAGGATTCCTCTGAGGAATCTTCTCACGGACCGCGTGAGGGACCCTATGAGGGACCCCGTGTGAGGGACCCCCTGAGAAGCCCATGGACGTTCTCTCATGAACGTCATGGAGTTCTCTCATGACAGGGCCTTGTGGCTTAGGAATAGGGCATTTTGGAACCAGTTCTGCACTTACATTAATGTAAACGTATCCTCTTGCGAGGCTGGACACAGGGAGGCACCCTGTTGACATGGAGAAAGCCAGGACAAAAGATAGCTGCCCTACAGGAGGAGAGAATCAAGTATGGTGGAGATTAATGGGGAACTGGGAGGGATTGGCACAGCAGAAGCTTCTGGTAGCCTAAACTCAATGATGACGGGACAGATGGCAGGAAAGGATAGTCAGTAAAACTTGACTCCCTGACATGAGGAGTTTTGGGTTGTGAGTCAGGAGGGGGGGAAAAAACCCACAAAAATGTTTATTCCATTTAGGCTTTTTCCTGCTGTGCATTTTTTCCATTGTGTACAGCACCTCTGGTTGCCCAAAATGTAGTGGTCCTTACCCTTTGGGCATCATTGCAAGGCCTGGTATGTTAAAGCCAGGCTAACTTAGCCTATGTGGAAGTTGGTCCCTACTTGGTGCTGAGCAGGCGGGGCTGGTGAGGGTGATGTTCAGACTATTCAGCCCCTGGTGCCACCAGTGATGATGTCCCATGAATCCTTGACCTTTGCTCTGGTATGGTGTCCTTTACCGCTGTTTGCTCATCCTCTGTCCCTTGAGCCTATACTCTCCATGTAAGTAGAAAGGGCATTAAATCTGTTTTTACTCTAGACAATATCTGAAAATTAATCAGTGTTTTTCATGCTTCCACCTTCTCTGCATAGAGCAGATAGATTTAGTCAGTCTGCATCCTTTAGACTTACTGCATAGATGTGCAGGAGCTACAACAGATTCTACTGCTGAGGAGCTGCAAGATCTGCCTGTTCTCATTTTTTCTCAGTAAGATAGATAGAGGGTCCTTTGAACAAAATTGAAATTCAGACCAAACAGTGCACAGGTATTACTGATTTTCTTGATGCAGCTGTTGATATTCTGTTTTATTACTATTGCAGTGGGACAATTAATTACTGCTGTAAACAAAGTTTCACAAGCTTTGTGACACATATGTCTGCTGCTCCATAATCTGCATGGATTTAATCAGTATTATTAGCATTCTTCCATCATGGCTTGGCAATCCTTTGATAATCAAGATGTAAATTTGGTGTGCCGCACAAAACAACAAAGGCTGAGAGCTCTTGGGACGCTGTTGTCAAATGGTGTAGTGCCAGCTGGAATGTGTTTCTGAAAATCACACTGAAACCAGCCCAAGAACATTTGGAATGGGAGAAAACTAAGCAGGGATACCAGGACCAAGGTGTTGTAGACTCTGCTGTACATAGAGTAAATATAAATGAGAAAATGGCATACTGCACTGACAAAGCTTCCAGAGGAAAGCTAAAGGATTAAACAAGGTGGAGGCTTGGCAACAAAGACCTTCACTCCACATATGGATCAGGAGAAATTTCTTCACTGAAAGGTAGTGAAGCATTTGAATGGACTGCCCAGAGAGGTGGTAGAAGTGTTCAAGAAATGACTGGACGTGATATTTAGTGGTCTGTTCTAATGGCCACGTTGATGATCACAGAATGGACTCACTCTCAGGTGTCTTTTCCAACCTAAATGGTCCTGTGATTCAGTACATCAGACTTGGGGAGAAGACCCTGCACTAAACACTACAAAGGTTTTATCAGGCCTGGTAGGCAAATCCTACCTACTACCTGTGTATCCTGGTTTAGGGAAAATTCTGGAAGGAAACCTCCAAATGGGGTCCCCATAGAAAAAAAAGTTCAAGCAGCCCCTCCACAACTGGTTCAGTAAAAGATTTCCTTGGAGAAAAGTAGAAAAACAGTTTATTTAACAAGCAAAGTATTCACAAACATAAAAAAAATATTAAACAATAAAACCTCTCACTGTAGAGATGGCAAATTCAGAAAGTCCTCACTGTGAGGCATCGATCACTCAGTGATCGACTTTATGAGTCCCTCCTGCGCTGTAATGCAGCATGCATTGGGCCACAGATGTGAGTTCTTGGTGTTCTTCTGGGTTTTCAGTCCAGAGCAGGTTTGAACAGTTCCAAGAAAAAGAAAAAAACACAGTCGGGGGAACTTCTCTGCCTCAGCTAGCTAAAAAAACTAACTAAAAGCAAAGGAGAACTCTCCCCGCTGTCCATCCGCGCTGCAAACAAAACACGGTGTGAAGGATGCTGGGGAGCAAGTGCAGTTTCTGAAAACAAACTGCTTGCTTCTTCTCTTCCCCGGCTTTGCTCTCAGAACCAGTCTTAAGGGTGCAGAAAATATCCAGCATAAGCCGAACAGACAACTGGGGATACAAGCACCATAAAGTCACCCCAGGACACTGTGTCAGGATTCTTATCTGCTATTACAAGGATTTGCAACCTCTTCAGTTTTCCAGCCAGTAAATAGATAATAAAACCCCAGTCTGCTAGAGGTGCAAATCGAGATAAGTTATTTCAGCTTACTGCAGGATTGTTTTTCCCAGTTACTTTCTTCAGATTTCAGAAATAGGCTGCAGTTCACATACTGCAGGCTGGACACCGCTGTTGTGGTGCTTTGGCATTCTCCTTGCCTATCACATTTGTGAGGGGAAACTGCTTGTGTTAGGAATATCACCCTGTTCCTAGTTCAGGAGTCTGCTCTACTTCTGTGTTGCAGTTAAACCATCTCTTCTTGACAAGTTCAGGTGGTACTATCTTCCCTGCTGCTAATACTCTATCCCACTTTCTACATTACCAACCCTTCCCCCTCAGGTTCATTGGACAATTGGTCTGAGTGAGCTGAAGTTCAGAGCAGTTTTTTGCTATTTATTCTGAAGTTTTTATTTTCTCTATGCCCTGTTTTTTCTTTTTTACATCGCTTGGTCTAATAAAATATTGCTCTTTGCTGCGAACTGGTTTCACAGCCCTGACCCTGATGACACCACTTCAACAGCACTATGTTTTTCCAAAATATATTGCACTACCTTCAGTGCGTCAATGGAATCCAGGTACACAAGCTCTGCAGGAGAGAGGCTCAATATAAAGAAGCCAATCTTTACTTCCAGCTTTGAGCTTAGTTTACAGGGAATCTGTGTAGAAGCCGAGAAGATAATGATAGCTGAGTGGCTTTGGAGCCAACCACGGATTGTTGGTACCAGCAGCCAAGGATTGTTAGCAATAACACACTGGGAGGATGAACAGAATGTGCCATGTGGAGGCAGAGCAGCACATTTCTGGGCCAGACATCCTTGTCCTGCCTCCTGGAGATAAGCACAACGCAGCACAGCACAAGTGTAGGAATGAGGTCAAGAAGCAGGCATCATTATCCTTATGGGCTCTAGGGGGATACGGAGACCACCAAATACCCTGAACCCTCCAACCCATTTCCACAATAATTAAATTACACAAAAAGGGGAAATTTACCTCCAGTGCATGGAAACTCATCTACAAAAAGGTACCCCCCACAAAGCCCAGGTGTATGTATACTCCAGGACGCTGCATCAGCGATGGAGCCACGACTGCTGATCTCTCTTTGTCCCTTCCCTTCTCTTTAATACATCTCTCTTTCTGTCTTCCCTTTGACTGCCCTCCTTTATCCTAAACCCACTGCCATGTGCTTATAGGAGGTCAGAGACTAATATAACAGTTTCCATGCCAAGTGTGTAATTTACTAATAGAACTTTGTAAGATTTTGTGGACCATATGACTTCTGCTGTTTCTTTTGTCCACAAGCATCTGCAAATCTTAGGTGCTCCCTTCTGAAGAGTGGAATGCCACAATATGGATTTCTCCCTAGGTATAGTGGAACAATTGAAAATTTTAGTGGCAAAGTGGAGTTCTCTCAAGAGAACTCTTCAAGGATTCTATAACAAGAGATGTTATCTTTGGGCATACCTGGACTTGCTGCTGCATTTAGATGTGGGGTGAAACTTGTGGGGATGCTGCCAAGAAATGGGATCTAATGTGTTCGATTGTGTTGATATGCCTGCACAAGCAGAGCTTCTGCAACAATTGTACTTGAAAGGGTTGCCATTTACATTATGGAAGCAAACCCTTCTGTTAGAGATAACATTCACAATGGTGAAAGCAGGAAGGAAAATGATGTCATTGTATCCAGCCTTCATAAAGCCCAGGCCATTAGGTTCCTAGCATCCATGGGCTGCGTTAGTCCATCATGTTTCAGCATCATCCTTGGAATTTGTGTTAGGCTGCTTGATCATTCTTCAGAGTCTGTGTGTGTGCCTGTAGATGACCCTCTTCTCCAGGTGGTCCCTGAAGACCTTGGTCCAAGTTTTCTTACCTTGTAGTTTGACTATATGAAAAAGGTGATGCATTTTCATGTGATGAGAATCTGAAATTGTTCTGCACAACCACTTTAACCCTACTGTTATCTTCCATTCTTTAATTTTTTTCCAGAAAACATTTTATCTGAATTTGTATTTATTTCCAGATTGATGAGACAGTTTGACATGTCTGAGCCTGATACTGATTCTGCAGACCCTTGTTTAAACACCTGTTTGGGAAGGATGCTGGCAGGGGCTAACCTGTATAGTGCATGCTCTTCTAATGGTGAGTGCTGAGTTTGTTCTGTCATATTCCCTGATTTAATTCCCTGATGTGCCTACCCAGTGTTACCAGACAAACTGTTTCTAAGAATTAAACAAGGTGCTGTTAAACAGATTTGTTTTCCATACAACACTCTTGTTTGGCATTAGCTGTGTATCTAGCCTTATTAAATTATCTATTTAGTCCTTAATCAGTTTTCCATTATTTTGCCTGTGACATGAGAGAAGGTAGTCTGCAGATGCCTGGTCACTTTGTCACCTGCTCTAACAATGTCATGCCTCCTGCCTCTTAAAATTCCCTGAGATTAAATTATGTCTGAGAAGCCAGAAGTTTCCTTGGCCAGCTCTTAAAGAACTTGGTGGGGCAGTTGCAGTAGATGATAGCTGAAGGTCTTTTAAACATTGTTGCATGGTGTTGCACGCTGCTTCTTGCAGCACTTGCCGACCATCTGCCTTTTATCAGTTGGATTTTAACAAGCCTAGTGGAATCCCAACCCTCCCTTACTCCAGGTAATATAAAGATTCCTGTAATGAATGGTAACAACCTAATAGTGTTGTAAAGGGGAAGCTGGATTTGCACAATTTGCTGTTTTTCCCCAAACTTCATCTTAGGATAAATTACAAGCATTTTTATCTTGTGATACATTTTAGGAGAATGTTTTGAATAGCATGTCCAAGGATATTTGCCAGCTCTGGTTAAATGTCAGCCATCTGTTTTCAGTTTTAAAAGAGCTGTTTGTAAAATCAGCAACTGGCAATGGCAACAAAGCAATGAGCTTGGGAGACCCCAGGGAACTGCAGGCTTGAGAGCCTCCACCCAGGCTTGCAAAGATGATAGTACTGAAAGCCTCAAACACTGAGGACAAGAAGGTGATTGGCAGTAGTAGTCAGTATGGATTTACACTGGGGAAGTCATGTCAGGCTGACCTGGTCACCCTCCATGACGAAATGACTGGCTTGATAAATGAGGGGAGAGGGATGTTGCTCAGTTTGAGCAAAGCTTTCAGTGGTGTTTGCTAAAAGAATCTCATAGACAAACTGATTGACTACAGGCTGGGTTTATGGACAGTGAGTTGGACTGAGAACTGCAGAGCTGCTGGGTTCAAGGGGTTGTGATCACTGGCACAAAGTCCAGTCTGAGTAGGTGCTGGTGCTGTGACCTAGGTCCCAGGACCAATGCACATTCAAGCTCCAGATGTTTCCCTTCTCTTTAAGCAACAAGTTGAGCAGTCCAGAGCACAGGACTAAAAGCTTTCTGCAAAACCAAATAAACTCCAAGTGCAACAGCAACAGCCTACAAGATAACAGAGACAGTGGGGGTTTTTTAGAGTCAAAGCCTATTTATACATTAAAGAGCTGAAGTTGGCTTTCTGTGATTAACAGGAACAATACTCCTGTTGGAGTACACATGGCAAGTCATCGTGACTCCTTGAATTTAGTATCAAGGAAGGAAAAAAGTCTACATGAAATGGTTTTATCAGGTGGCAAGATCATAAATTGTTATAGCTTAATAGTGCTCTGCTGGCATCCTCACTGGCTGGCTGCAGTGTGGTGTCCAGCAGCCCTCAGCAGCAGTACACAGGCTGCCACCATGAGGAAGTGAATCTTGTTGTCTTAGTACTGACCAACCTTTCCTCATACTTTTGGCTCCAAAAGGCACCTAGCTTGGGGCTCATATACATAGAGAAATTAGCCAAAATTGCTCCCTATGTGAATACTTGCCTACAAAAATGCAGTTATTTGGGGTGGAGTTTTGCAGCAACAGTGTCAGTCTGTGTCCCCAAAGAAAATCTTTAGTCACATTTTTCCGGACTAAAATCTGTAAAATTTCTGTTGTAGCTGAGTCTGTGTGCTTCACATTCAACATGCATCAGGCTCTGCAGTGGGTTTGTAGAGAGAGGAAACCCCCAGGACAGGAAAACTTTTGACAGTACAGGGGAAAAAAACCCACAGGCACTGATTACAGGGGTTACAAATCTTTCTGCTGACACTTCAGCATCCCTGGAACATGACCCTCACTCTGTTTATGTCTTTGGCACAAATAGTTCAAGCAATGTCTAGCTGACCTTTTGATTGCAGCTCTGCACTTGAGGCCTGTAGCTTTTCTCTCACCTCTGCCAGCTCAGAGTACACGTCAGTGAAGAGGAAAGACCCTCTGTGCAGGGCAGTATTTTGGAGCAACTGACCCATAGCTCCCAAAAGCCATGTTTGCTACATGGTCCCTTGAATCTTGTAGGGGGCTGAAGCCCTCCTGACATTTGTTCTTCAGAGGAGGCTTGAGAGGGAGTGAGGAAATTGGGAGACAAAGCACAATAATTCTTGTTTTCTAATACACTATGAACTTACTCACTTTTGATGTCTCAAAAATGGACCACCTCTTGCCCAAAAAACATTTCAAGCACTACATCCTGGCATCTCTTTATTAATTAATTTACTGGATTTTGAAAGCAGCTTGTATTTGAAAGACTATCCTGATCTTCCATTCAGAAACAGACAGGGTGAGTACTGCTAGGCTAGGAAGAACTAAGAGAACAGTGTGAAACTATTCCGAGTGCTGTCCTGGTTTGGCTTCCTCCTTGAGCAATAGCGGTGCCACCAGCTGGCAAGAGCTGAGTCCCCAAGTCACAGAGATCAGAAACAAAATACACCCAAGAAGGGAAGTGATGACAGCCAAGGAAACCTGTGGCAGCTGGGCTGGAGCTGGAGACACACAGCAGATTGAGTGTTGAAAGGGGTAATGTCGACGGCCACGTGTGTGTAGCATACAGTGAAGGCATAGCTGGTTGATAACACACCATAGACCAGCTGCAGCCTCCAGACCAAGGAGTGCAGTGGATCTCATTTTGGTTCCACAGACAGTAATGACAATGGCCATACTTGCACATGGCAAGCATGGCCAGTGAGAAAGCACCAAGAGAACCTAGACTGTTTGGCAGGAGTGAAGACTCTGACCATGAAACAGTTAAAAATCTCTTTCCCCCCAGAATGGTGAGCTGCTTTACATAACGGAACAAACTGATTCATCTGCACTGTGAATAGGAAAGCAAGGAGACCTGCAAGACAAGTGATACGACAAAATAGATGAATGCTAAAATTAGTTGTTTGGGGACAATTTAGACTTTTTATTGCTGAGATTTAAGCTGGACATGCATATAAGGGGAGCTCAATGAATACCAACAGCTTTGGAATTTGTGAGCTCATTTTTAGTCGTGTAAGTCAGCTGAGAGGCTCCACACTATCTGATTGCTGTATTCAATGGAGCATCTGAGGCAGGTGGGTAGTCAGTAACCCTGGTTGCCAGAGCCCTCTCTAACCCATCCTTTTCTCTATGTCTCCAAAGCCAGGGGCTTTGGTTTTCCTTCGCATCTCTCAAACAGTTTGGTTAGAAGGCTCAGTGGAATGACAGTGTTAGTGTTCCTATGTCTTTTTAAAGTCTGCCCTTCCAGCATTCACATGCATCAGTAATGCCTACTACGGGTAGCAGAGATGGTGCAGCTGAAGACATGGTCTCCCACCTAGCTTAAAAACCTTTACTTACAAAGCTTTAGTTTGTTCATGATCATGGAAACTAGTCTCTCAGGATGAGGCCAAGGCTGAAGACAGGGAGGCAGAAGGTGATTTTAGAGACAGGATTTTAACCTCCAGCATAAAACTTAGAGCTCTTAAATGTTCCTCTTCTGGGGGAAAAAAAAAACCCAACAAAAGAACAACAAACGAACAAACACAACCTAAAAAAAACAACAACAACAACAACTTTTCCACTTATAGGCAGTGAAATAGGACAGCTGTGTGAAAGCCTCACTCTTCTTTGCAGAAGTGCTACAGATGCAGTTTTGGGATGCATGATCTCCCTGTAGTTCTATACCTGACTGTCCAGCTACATTTGCTGTTTAACAATTCTAAAAGGTAGGTCCTAAGAAAAATAAAGTGGTTGAAAGGAAACTCTTGCCTCAAAGCAAATAAGGTATCAGATGATAAGAACAGGAAGGAGATGCTTTGATGTGTAACACTCCCAACTCTGCCAACAGATAAATTTCCTATGGAATTAACAAATATAACTACAGCTGTACAGAAAACAGTGACTGATGTTTACAGCATGAAAAGCAAAAATAAGCTGAGATTCTGCTCTCAGGTTATCAATCCACTCACTGGTGAAGAAAAAAGAAGAGTTCACTTTGTTTTCATTGAATCAGTCATACCCACACAGAGACTGGACTGTTGCATTAAGAAACCCAAGCCCACTTGCTTTTAAACTGTCCTGGATTTACTTGCAGTGGGATATTAGCAAATAAGGGAAAATATCAGCCAAGCCAACACACTATACAAATACATTTTATTTAGAGATACCCATAGTAAGATGCACAAATACATTTTGTTCACTGATTTTCAGATCACACGACTTCAAGTAGTGGAAAAAACCAAATTGCAGTTAATTACAATTACCTATGTAACAGGACAGTAGTAAAAGATCCATTTGTCAAACTACAGCATGGTTAATGATACTCAGATGAGAATGTACAGGTCTAGGTATTTTAAAAGTGCATGGGGCATTGCCACATACACTAACATGCTTCTTCAAAAAACATCTTTCTGGCTTGTGAATACAGTAACCCAGTTAATGCAAGAGGGAAAATAGGCTTGTCATTTGATCTGGAAATGCATCTACTAAAAGTTTTCCTCCAAACAGTAAATTATTTGTGACTGACACATGGAAACCCATTGATAAAAATCACTGTTACATTGTCCATGTAGTCAAGCAACACACACGACCTAAAATTTAAAATTATCAGTTCCAGTCTACACCTTCACAGCTTTTACACAGTGTTCTTCAAAAGTGTCTGGAATACTTAATTGCATTTAACAAGCTGGCAAAAGAGCTGTAATCTGAGCTCCACACTCTTGCATCCACAATGAATTCCACAAGAGAAATCTCAATCTTCAAACTTAAAAAAAAAACATGTTCCACCTGCAGGGACATCAACTGGCTCGTGTATTGCTGGGTTTATTTTTAAATTCCCATATAAATGGAGGGAAAGGTAGGAAGCTGTGCTGCTCTGAGAGAATAGCTGCATTGGTTTAAAGTTATATTTAAAACACATGGAACCTGGACTCTTATCTCCTGGGTCTCTCTCAAACCAAGGAAATTCATTAGGTTCCACTACTCAATGTTTTGTTTTTAAATAGAGATAGTGCTGAATAGTACATGGGAAAGACCAGCAATGACTGTTGTGTGGGTGACTACATGTAAGAGCAAGAAACACATTAAATCAGTCTTCAGATAATCTTCCACTGCAAACAAGAGAGCAACAGAGACTGACTTTGCATTATAGTTGAGAGGCACATTTTGCATTGATGGACACAAGATCTCGGTTTACATTGCAACTTTCTGTGGCTTAAACACCACCTAACTTCCTGTTAAAGCAATTTTAAAAAAAGAAACAAAAAAGCCCCCTCAATTACTGATTTTATACTTAAAATTCATAAGCTGCTCCCTCACCTATTCTACCCAGAGATACCTTTCTACTTGTGTATATGCAGCTGCTTTCCTCTGTGTTTGTCTAAGAGATCCTTGTTTCTGTGCACCTTGAGAGTAGATAAATAATTCTGATGCCTCAGGATGGGCTCCTGTACTATGAAAAGAAAAGCCACTTTATTGCAATAACCAGCAGTAGAGGAATCAACTCCATAGAGCAGTTGTGATTTTGGAGCAAACCTTTTTGGACTGAAAGGGATATGGCAGTCCAAGAAGATTCCTAGAGCTGAGTAAAAAGAATAAGGACACTGTGAGCAAGGTATCAGTTTAGCAAATCACTGCCTAAGCCAGTAGAAGTTTCAAAGTGTAGCAAGGCCCTAACAGGTGCCCCCAGGTTTTGCAGAATTTGGTACCTGAACCATAAGAGAACAGGGAACTTGCTCAAGTCCCAAACATTAGTGTGACAAGATGTGAGTGTCGCTGGGACAGGAGACTGCAACTGGAGACAGCATTTTTAACAAGAGAGACAAAGCCCACCAGAAGTTACTTACCAAGTTCTTTCCCACTATCACACCTGCAATATGAGAGAAGCCCAGAGCAATCAGCTGAAGCTGTAAATCACAGCTGGCCTGTTACATCCTTGCAATGTCAGCCAGCCAAGTGGAGGACAATGCTGACAAGGCCCTTTCACTCCATCATCCCTGCACAAAGCATGGGGAGGGGGCTGGTGGCAGCTGTGAAGCACATTAATCATAGTCACTCATGAAAACAAAGACACTGGTAACCTTGAATGTTGAGGGGAAGACCGAGTGACCACTGGAGAAACTGTTTTTTCTGTATGCCATCTTCACATCTCATCTGAAGAGGGATGACCACCAGTTTTGAAAGCTCTAGGAGCAACTAATTTGCAGTGATATACAGCATGACGGCACAAATCCTCAAGGCCTACACTTCAAACATTGCATTGCAAGCTCACCTCTGAGTATAGCCAGCCCTTGTCATTCTTGCTGACCACAGAACATTAGAGTAACTTTTCTCTTTTGAGCACAGGATTATTGTTTTACTCTTTTATAATTCCACCCCCTCAAAAAATAAATCTCTGGAGGAAGCCTTTACATGGGATCAAGTCAGTGACTCACCCTTCTGGTTGTACTGCCCCGAATGAAACCTTTAGTCAAGAATTTGAGTGGCAGTGGAAGATGCCAGTTCTCTGGCTAAACCACTACAGATCAGTTTAACAAACACAGTGAGTGAAGGCACAGGGTGCCTCGACTTCCTTATCTGCTGATATCCACTGAACAATATGGATGCAAGAGGATTTTAGCTCCTGCAGACTGTGCAGGGGTGGAGTCTCCGCTTGCAAGACAGGCATCCAGCCATGGAAGTTTATAGTAAAAGCACAGAGTGATCTTGCCACACTGGGCTACAGGTTTTCTTTTTATTATGACTTGCTAATTTTCAGAGTAGGCAGACAGCTTTGAACTGATCGTTACTGGTGAACTAGGAAGAAATGGGAGAAGAGAAAGAAGAAGATAGAAAACTAAGTTAAATCCATTTGTTCTACTCAGAAAAGTGACTGTCATAAAAACAGCACCTCTGAATTTAAAGGAACTCTGAAATTAGCATTAAGCAAAAAAGAACTCCAGAGTAAGTCTGCACTGCAGACAGAATAGGTACAGAGAGAACAGATACAGGTAGCACAGAAAACACACAGACCTTAGAGCTCCATGACCATGTATTAATGTCAATACACTGATGACTAATCATGCTGATTTTAAATACAAAGGTAGCCTCATGGATCAAGAGAGTGTAGTACTGTAATTCAGTTAATTATGCATAGTCCATGGAAGGCCACATCAAGTGAAGATATATATATTCCTGTTTCCATGCTCTTACGAGACATAATGTATCAATTGTACTGTCTGTATAAGAGTTAGAAACTCACCCCAAATTCTAGACGTCAGTTTGAGGTTTGTAAACAAATATATCTTTAGAAAACTAAGCCAAATATAGTGTCTTTATGTTGAAAAAAAACCAAAAAACGCCTTTTCAGAGAGGAGAAACAATTTGCAAGGTAACAGAACATTGAGCACCATGTGCAGACAGGCTGGTTTCACATACTATCTGCAATTTCCCACTGTTCCATTTGCAAGCTGCATCAATAACTTGGAACAGGTTATCCTACAGTTAAAAATGTGTCCTGTAATATTTGAAGAGAGCTGTTACTACTTTTCTTGATGGCTTCTGTGGTAGTTCAGGATTCAGTGCTGTTTCTGATACAGCTCATGACAGAAACAAGCTGAGAAAGCCTCTGTTAGATGGGTGGATCTGGAGTTGTTAACAAACATCAGACCCTGGATTCCGAAAAAAAGCTGTCAAGTATCAGCAAGTCCTGAATAGTTGTTGTTTTTTTTTCTTCAAGGCTTTGGATCTTATTAAAAATATTTGGGAAAATAACATTAAAAACAGTTCACTGTAGGACATCCTACCTTCAGGCAACAAGTTATGATCACTGTGCATTTTAAAACATCTTGTGTATTTTTTGCATCTTATGCACCACAGGCAGTGGGGAAGATCCAGCATTTATCTTCACAGGAACACACAAGCAAGGACTGACAGGTGTCACTGGCAAGAGTGATACCAAGACCAACCACGGCATTGATTTGTCTACACCACACCCTAACACAAATGGAACAAGTCACAAGTAACAGTACAAACCTGTTGCAATTTCAACACACAAACATCTTAGAAAAAGACAATGCCCAGCCCTAAGACAGTGACAAGTTTGCGATAAGTTTATAAAGATCAAGGTACCAGAAGAGGAAGGCACATTAACTTCTGGTTGGTCCGTTTCGGTTTTATTTGGATGAATCATAGTGATTTATACCCTGAGACTGTGGGAGGCCTTGAAAATGAAAAGAGACCAGGTGAATGGGCAAATAAAAAGTACAAGTTTAATGAGATTGTAAGATTCAGCACCTGAATTTTCCCTTTAAATAAGGGTATCTAAAAAAATGGTTCCTAAGAAAACACTGCATTGACTCCTAAATTTTTTTGTCCTGAAGGCAGAAGAATCAAATCAAAAGAATCTTGGATTAAAGACATTGCACCATGTTGCAAGGGGTTTTATACACCCTCTCAGTTTCAGTACAGCAACCACAATTTGTATACAATCAACTGTTGGTGGGTTTTTGGGTATAGAAACAGTCAGACAGCCCACATTTTCCCAACTCTGCCAACCCCAACACTCCATTTTAAATCTGTGTGCACTTTCTTAGACCATACTGCTCCCAGCAGGATGCTAGTGGGAAAGGCTGTTAGGAAATGGGAAGATTCCTTTCTGCAAGAGCATTTTTTTTAATTAGCCAACTACCACAGGGTTTTCATGAAAAAACCCAACATACAAGCAAAAAGATATTTCCAAATTTTACCTTTGAAAAACACCACAGAGAATCAGTAATGTCAGGGATATATACTTGATCTCTCAAAGATGTTTCTGATTAAGCATTGACATATCCCCTCTAGTTGTTAAATTCTTCAGCAGTCCTGAGACTGTGTGCCTTTTACTGTTTCGCTGGTGTTCCTTGTCCGTCCTCACCATACAAAGTGCTCAAGTACAGGGGCAAAGGAGAGCACCTCACACAAGATGTGGCTATGGTCTCTTTTCCTCTCTCCCTTGTCCTAGGTGTCTGCTTTAGAATTTGAAGTAAGCTACTGAGGGCACTGTAAACACTCAGAAATGCGTTTTAAATTGAGGTCACACCATGGGCTCAGACTGTGGGGTGGCCAGCAGGGCACACAGGATTTTCTCTTGGCTTTAAGCTAAAAAGTTTGTGCCTGGTAGCTCAGGAGTCCCTGGCTCAGCATGGGCAGCTCAGAGGATCAGCTCCACCTGCATGGCACACTCATGTCATGACACACACATGACACAGCTCTGGAAGAGTTCCTTAGGAACAAGCTGTAGCCCAGTGCAGTAATTCAGTCATAGCAGCAATTGTAAAAGCAGCTAAGAAGATATCAGACCCATTGGAAAAGTGCGTTCATTGAAAATAAGGGTAACAGACCACTAAAACCAGATCTCCACCTGGCTGTTGGAAGGTGCTACTGCTTTCCCTCATGCAGTAACTGACAGCCCACCTGTCCTTGGTTTCTTGCAAACAAACCAAACAAGTAACCTCTTAAAGGGTCTAGGCAAGCCTTCTTTGTTTCACACCTGCATCAGGTGAGGCACAGCAGTTCAAAAGGCCTGTAAATGCCTCTCAGCTGAGTAACGCAAATTAAGACACCAAAGCAGCACTCAACATAGCTGGATCATAAATTTAATTTGTTAACTTTGCAGCTGCAAGCTACAGACAAAGCAAGCACTCAGTGAAGGAATAGGATGAAATTCTGGTAGAGAATGATCCCCAAGTATCTTAATCCTTTAGATACAAAAAGCTGCCAAAGACCTAAAATGGAGGCAGCAAATATAAACCCCTTAATGCAATTCAGGAGTTCCTCTCATGAAGAGCACCACCAGAGTCACCTACAGTATGAGTCTAACTTTTGTGAATGGACCAAGTCTAGCAAGATCACTGGGCACTCTTGCAATGATCTTAAAAATGGATCTGTGAGGAGAATGAACAACTGAGACTAGGAACATAAACCTACTATCAACTATTCTTTGGTAATTGACTCACCTCTAATTAACACCAGCACCTCTGATGAGGGAATCAAACAAATGGACTCACTTCTTTACTGCAATCCCAGAAAGCACCTCAGGAGAGCACTAGCAATTCTCCCTACAAGACTTGAGTGAGTGAGAAAGGGAGAAACCTGGAGGAATTACAGGAATAAGGTGTTTAGTGAAGAGGTTGAGCACAACGTTTATTACTGTGCTCAAGCCAACACTGCAAAGTAGCTTCTGATTCCTCAAGAATGTTCCGTGATGTAACATCCAGCTGTTCTTGAGGAGTTGCTACCCAGTATTTACAAGCTAGGTATTACCAAATCCATAACTGAGTCACTAGTTTGATTATCTGTCATGAATACTGAAAATGTAATACCCAAAAATACCCAAATTAACATGGTGGTCTACTGAAAAGAGCTGAGCAGTAAAATTAACTGCTTCCTAAACTTACTGCTAGCACAGATGATCCCACACAACCAAGAAGTCAATAGCAGCCAGTCTGAAAACATGTTACGCTGAAAGTTCTCCTGCAAGCCAGATAAAACCAGAGTGTATTCCCCACTCTGAGCAGACTGCTACTGTGTAATCATATCAGTCAAATATGTACAAGGGCAACTTCCCAGTTCAACAGTCTGTGCCAGCCTTCGACTTCTACCCAGTTAAAATAAAGCAAATTGAAGGTCTTGAACACAGGTTGGCAAAATGCCAGCATGCCTGTTCCTGCCCATCAGAAGTCACCTCTGCAAGGACAACATTGCTACAGCAAAGACTGGTATGATTTGGGTTGGAGGAGGCAACCTCAAACAAACCATTCTAGCAGGAAAGACCAAGGGAGGGAAATCTGGAAGAAACAGTGCAAAAGATAAGATGATCTGAATATATGCATGTCATTGGGTGTCAGCAGTGCACAGCAAGCTGTCCAAGAAGGTACTGAAGTGCAGTTACCAAACTGAGCTCACGCCATTGCAGGGGTGTATCCGGCTTTTGAACAGCAAGGTTCCCAACTCACCTCTCTGTACAGCCTGGAGGCTCCCTGCTCTGCAGCCATTCCTGCACTTGGATGGGAAGCCCACTCATTTCTAACCATGATCCTGAATTTCAGCAGATATCTAACCCAACAGGGCAATGAAATCTAAGTCAAGAAAAATTCAGTTTTTCTCCTATTACTTACCTTTGGACAATAGGCATATCATTATCACCTTTCTGTGCCTCAGTTTCTAACAGTGATTGGAACAAAAGTTATGTATAACCAACCACAGAAATATTCTGAAACTTATATTTATAACCACTGAAACTAGCTAAAAAATAAGTTATCTCTGGCCCAAATTGTTTGTGTGCTTGCAGCACTATGTGGTTTGGTTCCTAGTTTGGTTTTTTTGGTGGGGATTTTCATACAACGCCAAAGATGGCTGCCCGCTTACCATGAGAAGTTATTTTTGCAAGAAAGCATCCTGAAAGCAGAATACACAAAAGATTGTGAGACTTGAGGAATTTTACATCATTGTCCAGATTCATCTGAGAATTGTGCAGAGCCTTCTATGAAAAAAAAAAAAAAAAAAAAAGAAAAAGGGCACTCACATTACCAGGCATTAGGAGCACATACTGAGGTACTTGTGCAGATCACAGTCAGCAGGGAGGGACAATTTCCAGCAGTGCCTCTTCAACCTAGAGACTGCAGAAAAAATCAGCCTCTGAAGGCCACACACATGCTCTTTTTTCTCCTATCATGACCTAAAATGTTTCAATTAACAGATAACATCAAGGCTAGAATTTCCAGACCAGGAGTCTCCCTTTGGCACTGCTGGCACAAAATGCCCAGCTATTACCTGTTACTTCAGCAGAACTGGAGGACACTCAGGTAGACTCAAGTATCTAGCTTCTTTAAAAAAAAACAAAGCAAAAACTTCAAACTAGTTTTAAAAATTAATTAGAAACCAATTAAAAAAACCAAACCAAAGCAGAACATGTTCCTGGTGACAGAATGATCTTACACAGTAGTTGCAGAAATACAAATCCTGCCATTCTTCCCCAAAACTTTTCTTCATATACTTTTCTAAGCCCCTCAAATAATCAAAGCTATCCCATGGTATATAATTTTACCTTTTCAGAGAAAAGCCTGTCTAGCCATACACACAGTACCTTGAACTGATGCAGTTTAAGCAATCAGGCCACAAAGGGAAGTATTATGAAACACTGGAAGATGATCTGCTTGTGAAGCACCTGTGTTAATGTTCAGTGCTAATTATACTTCTGCAACATGTGCACACCTAGGAGTTCTTCTCTTGCCAGGATTTCCACCGCAATGAGAGGGACCTGCACTCCTTGTAGGATTTCCATCCAGGTCTCCATACCAGCTGGAACTTAAGCCTGATGCTGACTGCCTGGTGTTATTGATGAAGATACTGAGTTTGAAGATGAGAGAGACTGCCAAGACACATGCGGGTTAGCTCTGGGCAGTGGGCAGGAACTGCAGTGGTAGCTGTGATTTCCCACAGAGATGGGAGAACAGAGCATGTCCCAGCCTTGTCTTTCAGTTTCAACCAACTGCATGTTTGGCACCAAAGCTGTGAGGTATAGGTACGCTTTGCTCCACCAGTGTCAGGGGAAAGGCATTAATTCCAGCAAAGGACAGAGGCATCACTAAGAAGCTGAGAGTTCGGTGCCTGCCAAAAAGAGGAACACCCTGGAGTCTTGCATTTTAGCTGAGAATTGGGTAAGACCATCATCCTGCGAGGCACACTTCAGAGCTGGACATGAAGGTCATTGGACCTGTTCTCCCCTCCCAGTCCCAGGTGAAGTTGGAGCGAGTCTGAATGCAAAAGGCAGCAGGGGATTCTGAAAAAGCCTGAGCCTCTCCTACACCATATGCTAGCACAAAGTGAGGGAACACCAAGCTACCCTCCTTCAAGGAAACCCTCTTGCTTGCATTAGTAAAGTCTGAGATACACTCTTTAATCTCAGAGAAAAAAAAATGTTTATTTATTCCATTGGCTTATTTGAGCAGATGGCCAACCAGAACAGCAAAACGGGGAATAACTTCCACAACCTGGGATAAAAAAGGTCCTAGGTTTTAGGTAGTTTATGAAGAGCTTATGAAAAGCTACCCTAACAGTATAAGAAACCATATTTCATGTGGAGAACAGATAGATTTAGTTAATTTTGAATAACTAGCCCCCATTTCCTCTCAGCATCTCTGCAGCCCTCAGTGTAATGTCACCCTGCAACAGCCGCTCTGCAGAACAGCCTATACAAACTCCACTTGTGCAAGCTGATACCTGGGACAAGCAGTGAAGAAACAGATCTATTTTTGCTCCTAGCACTGCTGAAAACTACCATTCGAACACAAATGCACTTTTAAAAACTCGCGCAATTTGGATTTGATGGGCAATACCCCTAGGGAATCCATCCCTGGGCTCCAGTGAGTACAGCTTAAAATTACCATATCCCTCTATATATAAACAGTGTCATTAGACCTGTACTTTTAAAAAATATGATCAACCCAGACCAGGGCCAGGTTCTGCAGATAAAGTAGTAGCTTATCTCTTATAAATATTTTTAATAATTTTTAATTACAAGTAGTCCTCACTCCAGGTAATGTAACTGACACAAAGTACCTGCACACATGCAGCCCCAAGACTTTCACAGAAAGCTCAGGAGCAACCACTCTATAAGAAAGAAATTCTACCTCATAGCAAAGTAGAGGAGGGGACACATGGCCAAGACAGCCTAAATGGGGGAAAGAGTCCTTTGGAGTAAATGCAATAAAAAAGGATTTAAAAACCCCTCCATATAAAGGATCTAGGAGGTTAAAGCAAAAAACTAGTTCAAAAAGATGTACAAAACTGTTGGAGACCAACAGAAAACTCTGTTTACTCAAAAAATAACTTGTGTTTAAATCAGGAATTAATGGCATCACACAATTTTGTTGTTAAAAAAAGGAAAAGTGGAAATCTGTGTAAAGATCAGCATCAGAATGAAGAGTTATCATTAGCTCCAGAGACCAGCATAATTCCCATGAAGTCCTGATGGAAGAGGGCCTCCTGCCACAAAGAGTTTCGTTCCAGACGAGTCGTAGCAGTGTGTGTAAACAGCATTTGGGAAGTAATTTATGTCAGAAAAATAATTCCTCCAGGTTTCATCATGGTTCTGTTAAAGGAAAATTTAGACTGTTACTGTTGTCAAATAAACCCAAAACCCTGTTTCACAAAAGCAGAGGGTAGTGTTCAGAGACTAAAAAGGGGTATTTTTTTCCTTAACAATCCTGAAGCTTTATACAGGTCAACTAAAAGATACCTGAGTTGTCCTGAAGCTTTTTCTGAGAACACTTAAGTCAAGCACTGGAACAGAGAGGTGAGGGGATGTTGGACTGATACAAAAAGTAATGGAGCTAAGTTAAACAAAGCTATTAACTGCTTTATGATACCATACAGGAAACCAAACTCAAGTGCCTGCCATGGCATTACCTCAGGAAGCCACGGTTTCTAAAACTGCACACAATTAAATGAAAAGTCTCTTGCTTTGAGTACCACATTAGATTGGCTTTAAGGAAAGACAATTTATTTTCTGTTTCAGGTTTGGAAAACTAGAAGTTCAATTACATTTGAAAATAAAAAGATATAAAATTTAGTTTATTTATGAATTAGTGCATAAGAACTGTAATCACTACACTTTACACTCAAGCAAATACCCTTCAGTACCCTTTCATAAAGCTTTTGTATAAAGCAATTCTGCAGCACTTCTTGCTCTTCATTATTAGTTATTGATTACATGAATACTGTCTAACTGAGACATTTCACACAACAGGTCAAAAAAGAATTGGCTCAAGCTCTGTGCCACTCCTGTATAATAGGTCTCCTTCCCTCCACCTCTATCACAGCACCAAACTACTTACCAGCCAGCCTTTCCCAGTTGTCAACTTCAAAATTTCACTTCCTCCTAATTTCTGCTTCTGTCCATAGCAGGCACGGGGCAGCTTTTCTTCCAAGAACCTCTGGGCTCTGATATCATAAAACAACAAGGACCCTTGTCCTGTCCCCACAGTGATGATGTGCTCATAGAAGCTCACCGAGCGGATACCTGTCAAACAGAGAAGGGACAGACAGAGAGTGCAGTAAGGAAGAGGGATGCTTTGGCTCTGCAGTGCTGTTGCTTCATGTCTAGTATTACCTGCTAGTATTCTCCACAAGTTTTCCCACCCCTACAGAGCACTATAAATCCCTACAAATCCCACTGATGCTACTGAAACAGTAGTTTTGATTGCATACATGACTGCCTTACCCCTTGAGACCATCAGCTATGCCAATGGTCCATAGTAAGAAGCTTCATCCTCACCAGGCCTCAGGTCTGCCGGATAAGCCAGTTAGGGTCCAGAGGACTTTTGCTCTGTCTGCGCAAGCCTTTAAAAGTGAACACACCAAAGCCAGTACCTGGCAGCAGACAGAGGAACTGTTTTCCTCCACAAGCTCACACCCTCTCTAACTACCTGCCAATGTGCAGTAAGTGACCATTGGAGAAAAGTAAGTCCCAGCTGCCACCAACTGCATTGTGCTGATCAACAGGCTAGGTCCAAGCAAGTATAACCATAATAACCACCAGTCACTTTGCTACTAAGATAGCTTCAGAACTATTAATGAGCCTGATCTATCTCCACTCAAATATTCTCAAACAAGCACACCTTAATTTTAGTAGCTGGTATTTTTAGCACTTTAGCCAGGTAAGAACACCAAATAGGACTCCTGCCATCTAAACAACACCATGTTCCACCAGTACATGGGAAGGTACAGTTCAAACAAAACATGTCAGCATAATTCAGTTATCCCATTACACTGAACAAAAGAGTTGTCACAAAATCCAAATTTGAAGTCTCAGCTAATAAAGAATCCCTTGGAACTAGTCTTGGGGAGATTCTGTATGTAAGAATTTGCAATCTGCAAAACATCCTGTTATCTCATCTCCATTTATTGTGCAAATACTGTTCTGTGTTACCACGCTACTCTAAACAATGCTTCCACATAGGTTAAACTCCACCACATCTATACTTATCCTTCCTTCATTACACAATGCCAGGTTATGAACCCTAGGGCTTTTTACACCCTCTTTAAAGTACCACTGAATTACAGCCTAAACAAGCACTTAAACAGGAGAGGAAATAAGTGAGTTATGCAAGCTACAGTCACATGCCAAGTGTTGTCACCATACCAAGCAGGGCTGAATGTCAGAGAACTTATATCATCCTGGAATATTCCCAGCAGTGCACATGACAGCAGACAACCAGAAGCTGTAGATGCAAGCAGGGAATTTCCTCTTCCCCTCTGTATAAAGTCATAACAAGAAACATGTCCTCATCCTTCTGCCTCCCCCACTGGATGTGACATCCACAGCCACCAGCATTCTTGACACACACTTAGAACAAGGCAAGGCCACATTGTCCTGCTCCACATATGGGGTGAAGTCTTGGCTGCAGACTTAATGGGCAGGAAACCACTGTGCAAGTCTCTACTGATGTAGATTGTGAGATTCATATGAGAGTCTCTGCATTAATTCAGAGAGCTACAAATGCACTCCCCACCTCCATCACACAGATCTTGCTCTGGCAAAGACACACAGAAAGCTTTAAGCCCTCTGCAGTCAGCAAGAACAGTCACTTGGATAAGAAGAGAAAGAGTGGACCTCCTCTTATTTTTGCTCCAGAAGTGCTCTTGACAAGCCACCCAGGAGAACACTTACTTCATACAAACAGGTGATGGGGTATCAAGGCAGATGGCATATACTTTTCAGTCAAATGTACAAATAAAAAGCTAAAAAATGCAGAACAACTGTGGATCTTTCTCTAACCAAAGAAATTAATGGAAGGAATGCATGATTCTACCCACTACTGACAAGGATATTTAGAACAGACTTTCAAAAACAGCATTTCTAATTGTCTCCTAAGAGGCTGAAGTATCTCAGATTAATCATTCATGTCAAGCTAAAAGTACAGCCTGTGTCTAGAACCAATCACAGTATGTTCTATACTCCCAGTGCCCTACCACCTGTGGACCTAGATAATTTAGCGAAGTATATTGAGCCTCACTCCCATGCTGTAGGAAGGGTCTACAGATCCCAGAAGGAAATGAAGATGCAGTGGCATGTCCTACACAGGAGTCACAGAGTCTGTGCCAGACAAGCCCTGTCTGCTGCCTTCAGGACATGAAGAGAAGGGCACACAACATGGTTCTGCAGGCCAGTCATGCAGAGAGCAGTTGCTTTCATGGATCAACAACTACAGCATTTCCCTGTCCAGCTGCTAAGAAAAGCAACACTTAAAATACGTACTAAAAAGTACTCGCTGCTTTCCTGTGTAAACAGGGTTACAGCAGAGGAAAGCCAGCCCCAGCTCCAGCCTTACTGAGCCCACCACCTTTCTCTGACCTGCTTTTGTGTACAACACAAGTGAATTCAAGTTACCGTGGACTTACCACATTCAGCATGTGCGCTTGGAAACTTAAAGCACATTCAGGTACCACTGCAAAGCACTTGAAATCAGATTCTAGTCCACAGATCAATAAAGACCCTGTTATCTAGAGGTGCTACACCACTCCAAGTCCCAGGGAGACCAATAGAAAGTGGAAACACTCAGTATCTTGGGAATTACTGTTATTCACGTAATTGTCCACCACCTCACCAAATAAAAATATGCACCTACTCTGCAGAGGAGAAAATAGCCCTGAACAAAGGCTTTCTCCAGACATGAACTGGAGAAACCCCTCAAGGTATTCCCTACACACATTATTCCCCAATACGGAAGATCACATACTTGAGGCAGAAGGTTTCAGCCACCAGCCATCACTGGATACCACCCTGTAGTGTCTGTTTCAGGACCTGGACAGAATCCTCACTGGTAGCAAGCGAGGACAAGTGGCCTTGCTGGTAAGACATTCAGGCAACTTCTCCTGACATTATAGATGTTTCTCCCATATCTGAAAGCAGCAGACCCTGACACTGATCTAGACACCACTGCTCAGTAACTGCATAAATAAGTTTCCGAATCTTTGCCAACATAGGTCCTCCTCTGACAACCTGTCTGATGAAGAGGTGGAAGCCCAGAGACAAGCTAAGTAAGGACTGCAACTTACTGGTCTGGGATTAATATGGCACTGATGTGCCTTTTCATGCCTGATAGTAAAGGATATGGAGAGAACTTTATGGAATCATGCACTCTGCAAGTTCTCTGGCCTGGCCCTGGTATAAGGCTCAACCATACATACTGCATCCATATAAGAAAAGGAAATAGCACTCAAAACACAGAGAAAATCAGGAGTCTCATCATGGCCTTCAAAATTACAAAGTAAGCTTTCCCTCACAGCACAGACTCCCAATAAGGTAGCACAGAGCAGACAACATGTCTTTTTTCTGGTTCATAGAGAAGAATGCAAGAACAGTATGACTAGTGGTAAAAAGGCTACATTTGCTTTGAGATGTTTTAAAAAAAATAAGACCCAGGAAAAACATACACAACAGTAAAATGCACACTTTTGAAAGTTCAGTAATATTTGGATTGTTTATAGTTGTGTTGCTTCTAAAGGCAGTGATGTTGCCCTTCATTAGATTTCAGAGCCGGTCACATTTGGTTTGTTGGTTGCTCCAGGTATCCTGACACAAAACCAAACCTGTACATACACTGCTAATTATTTAGCTGGTAACTAGAAAAGCCCATTCTGTTCATTAGCAGCTTAATTTACTACAATTTTAACAGCTACTTCTGCAAGAAAACAATTTGAAGCACCTTTGACAAGTTTCTTACCACTGCCTCGTTCTTTGGAACAGACGGATTTAACGTTGTGAGAAGGCTGCCTCGGATCCAGAAAGGAAACATGTGCCTGTGATCCTACTGCGTACACTGACCACTCCTGACCATAAGCCAAACACACGTTCTCCCTGCAGTATGGCAACTTTGTGGAAAGTAACTGGAAACAGAAAAAATAAAAATCAACCTGTTACAGGAAAAGAAGGTGTTAACAGAACAATTTTGTTAGCTGTGTTCTAGGAAGTTGCAGGGAAATAAAACACAAAATGCAGGTGAAAAATAAGACCCAGAAGGAAAAAACCTGAAAGCAACGGGGTGCCTTATCTGAAGCAAATTGAGATAACAAAGGCCAAAGCCAAGGAAAATAGACATTTTAATAAATTGTTTTAGATCTTTCTAAGCTGCTGCTATTTCTTTAGCAGGTACACAACAATACCAGCTCTCAGCTGAAAAAGCGTATCACATTCACTAGCATTGGTAAGCCTGGGTGTGATTTGCCACTACAATTAAATAAATGCAACTTCCTTTATGAATTCTACTGATAAAGTACCCACTGTACTCCATGCAATGGTTCACTTCAGCTAACCCAAAACTAGCAGAAAGTTAAGAATGCTTCCTGCCCTCTAAATTAAGGGGAGTGCGGAGCTTCTCTCCTCTTCGAGCTCCAAATTTTAGGACATTTCATTTTACACAGAACTTTTAAGTGTTTTACAAACACTGCTGCCCTTCAAATATTTGAAGGAAATGAAGAATAGTGAACAGCCTAAACTGCTTGCAGTTTTTGAAGTTTAACTCCTACAAACAGAAAAGCACCTTTGATAGCGTGTGCTCTGCTTTCCAAAGGTGAAAATACCCATCCAGGGACACAGCTCCCAGCTCCTATTAGAAGGAAAATAAAAAGAACCAAGTTAGTTACTGTATTATGGATATCCTTACAAATTCACACTCTATTCTAGGCAAGCTGCATAGTCTGGACTGAACTCATCCATAATCCCGTAAAGGCTCTATCAAGATAATTTTCATTTTATACTGATCTTCGTGGAATGCCATATAGTACTTCAGGTGTCAAGTAGAATCTAAATTACCAAAAGACCAAATAAATAACAATAACTTTCAAAACCATAAATTCTGCTAGGCAATCAAATAATTAATTATGAGACAGTACAATATAGAGTTGACAATTCTCTTCAGCAGGTTCCACACTGATTCTAATCCTGAAGCAAGCTTAAGGCACTACTCTACTGAAAAAGTTACATGAAGTTTCCATCACAGAGGAGTAACTAACAGCTATTGTGAAAAATAAAGCCTACAGGTGCACTGTGCTTCTGACAGCACACTCAACTTCACTTCAGACCTTTTCTGTTCTTTGAGGGCAGGGGGGAAAGAAAGTCTGAAGGATGAATTGCTACACCCACTGGTAATAACAGGAGATCAGGATAAGGGAGATTGATATTTACTGTTCATCAAATACCAACAAAATAACCCCAAAGCAAGCGCTAGTGCCTGCCCTGTGAGTCCATCACCTCATTTGCTGTGCAATCCAGAAAGGATTCAGCCATCAAACAGGAACTGTTAAATGTTAGCTGGTCGTCACAGAGGGCAAAGGAAAGTGCAAAGAGGATTCAACAATGGGAATCAAGCTGCAAGAAATGTTTTGGTGCTTTATCTGCTTCTTGTTAATATTTCTTTACTCGCCTGCTTAGGATGCAAATCTAAAATCAAACCCACAGAAAAAACTGTGCCTTCTAAAATGTCTGGCGTTGTTTATTTTTTCCTTCTGGACTCCTCCATTCACTTGGGGGAGAAGCAGACATATCAGATTAAAACAACTGCCTCACCAGACAAGGATGCAAAAGAATCAGAGAAAAATATATTATCTTGCTTCTCTGGTATAGTCTATTTAGATTACTTTTTAGTTATTCCAACACACAAGAACAGGTTTAGGACTTCTTAACTATCTTGCTTATCTTACTGACCTTGTTCTTATTGTTGAAAGCCAATGCTCGGACTTTGCAATTGTCAGGATTGGTGTTCTCCTTGGGGATATCCTTCAGAGCACTGTGTGTTATGTGGGCATAGACAGGAACTTGAGAGAGATTATGCCTGGCGTCGCTTTTGGATAACACATCCTCTGTGACTTCCCAGAGACCCATCGAACCATCCCGGGAACCTGATCAAATAGTCCATACATGAACAGTCCATTCCACATATACAGAACTGCTCTTTTCAAAAAAAAGGATTAATCAATAGGGTCTGAAAAAAATGCAACTCTTAGTTTTATTTAACAGAATATGCTGTTAGTGCCCACATATTATTATTAACAAAAGGATGACTTTACTGAGCTGCAAAGTTCAGTATATTATGAACTTGCTGCCAACTGTCTATACAGTTTCCAAGCAGCTAGACCATCTCATATGTTTTCAACTGATTAGGAGGCATCAAAACCCACAACCCTGTGCAATAATTATCATCATCTCATATGCAGAATGAACTCAGAAGCGACTGAACAGTACAGGTTCAGCCTGATCCTGTCACTCAGTCTTGGTAAAACAGTCTGTTAAACCAATGTAAAAAATCTCCACAAAAACCTCAACTGGGTTTATGCCAATTTGGAATTGATATCTATATGCTTATGGCTAAGTACACAGTCATTTGTAAGCTAAACAGAAACATCTATTTCAAATCACAATTCTACCACTTCAGATGAAATCTATCAGAAAAATTATTTTGCTAAAACCTGTGCCACTCCTTCCTTAAAGAATGCAACTTAGGTTAAACAAGCAAGAACTGATTTTATTTTTCTACTGAATTTGAAGACATTAATCCAAAATAAGAATCACTAATGTTAAGAACACTGGATGAAGAAAGCGGAATGCCTCTGGTTTATTGATCAACACAGGCTTAATCCAACACCTTATACACATCTCTTTTGGTGTTCAGGAAACTCACTTCCATCTAAATCTGCTCTGACAGATTTGACAGGTCCTTCAATTTCTTCTCTACATAAAGTGAAAAATTCTGTCAAAAGAAATTCATAATGAAGATGCCAGAAAAAAAACTATATATCTATATGAGGTTATTAAATTTATCTGCTTTGCTGTCTTATAGGGGAGAAGCTGCAAAGATAGTAAAGCAAAACACCTTGTTGCAATAGGAGTGATCCAGCACAGCAGAGGTGGCTTTGCCCCTCACACATGGATTTAAGGCATTTGCCACTATCACCTACTAGAGAAAAATACAAAAATGAATATTCTAATGGCACTTGCATGCAGTAGCACAACATCATGCCACTCCATTACATGCCATTGGTTTTAACTGTGCCTAATCTTGTTTGTTACGCAGGCTGAATACTCAGCAGTAAAATTTCTAAACATCTTGACATACTTTTGGAGTAAGCTGTCCCTTTTAATAGCTCAGGCAGGGGAAAAGTCCACGTATGTTGCTCAGCTGGTTAGCCCTGAAGCCAAGCAGAGTATCATTTGCTACCCTAAGCTCATGCCATCCTGGGAATCTATTCATGTCACTTGGAGCTTTTGCCATAAAAATACTTGCTATATCCTCAATGTCTAGAGTTCAAGTATTTCTACTTGACACTTTCAGATACAGGTGTAATTGAAATCTGTAAAATTAAAACCATGTCAGAAGTTAGTAGTCTTTTTTCCCCTCTTAATTAGGGTCACCAGTGAGTTCTAAAGAATTTAGGTTAGCAACAAGTTTTCCTAACCGTTTTCCACAATTTTCCCTGGTCAGAGGTGTGGAGACTGGAACTTACAACCTGCCTGCTATAAGCACCACAGTAGAGAATATGGCAGTAGAGAACACTTCTATTCACGCATCCACCCCTGACCTTTAGAAAACATTGAGTCAACAAAGTTCAATCTCACGTGCTGTGCATTCTATCAGCTCCTTATCTTTCCCCTGGACATCTGTAGTCATCTGTGCTGTGTCTGAGGATTTTTCTAGGCCTTCTGAATTGTGTTTCATATTGGAGTAAGAATGTCTACTTTCCCACACTTGTACTATAAACAATAGCTTTGTTTTCCTAAC
Organism: Hylia prasina; assembly: GCA_013397195.1. Classification (NCBI taxonomy): domain Eukaryota; kingdom Metazoa; phylum Chordata; class Aves; order Passeriformes; family Sylviidae; genus Hylia; species Hylia prasina. The sequence continues at coordinate 90,586 of VYXD01007160.1, forward strand.
TGTCCTTCGTTATTTACATATTTTCAGGTAGGAGGAGAAAGTTGATTGACAGTTGTCTTGACCAATGTGGTTTGGGAGGTGAGATTTCATCCTTCAATCCACAGGGACCTTTGGAAATGCATAAAATTGAGTTTTGTAAATAAACTAGCCTCTTTTTTCCTGCTTGCTGACCACTGTGCCTCATGGGGTTCTTTCGTATTGTGTTGCAGCAGTGCTGTTCTCTTCAAGCTTACTAGTTTGAATGGGAGGCAGTTTCTGTACATATCTGGGGTAGAGACTTGCAAGGATCAAGTTTTACAATAAATTCAGAAATAAAAATTCAGGATTAGCTTTCTGGGTTGGGAAAAAAAAATCCTACTAAACTAAACCAACAATTCAAATATGTCACTTTTATATAAGACTGTTACGATTTTCTGTCACCTGCAATTTGACAACTCTGAGTACAGAATAGTACATCCTGTCAGCACAGAAAGGCAGTAAACTGCTAAATTAATGCAACAACATATTACTATTTTTGCCTTTACCTAAGTAATTGTTTTTGAAGTTACACCAATTATCCAACTACTTCCAAAAGGTCATTAATGGAGTTTCTCTACTACAGCCTTCTGTATTAACTGCCATAGTGTAAGTGTATATATACATACACACACACAACAGTATTGAGAGCTTGATGAAACAATCTGAGTTCTCATTATTCACTCTTTCACATGAGTTCAGGAAACCAATATTGATTTCAAGTATTCCAGAGTTATGAACCAATAACCAACACCCCTCTTGAAACTGCTCCTCTGATGTGGAATCCTTTCCAATAACTCACTGTGTTCAAACATCCCCTTACTAGAATCACAGTAATAGTCTAATACTAGAAAAATCAGTTATGGACTAAGGCCCAAGAATAAAATAAAACTAAGCCCTGTACTAAGTCCAAGAAGAGTTTAAATAGCCTACATAGTTCCAAGTGGTTCCAAATGCTGTGACAGAGGTGCTTTCCTAACACTTAACAAATTCTGTACATCATTATAACACTCAAAAGAGAAGGAAAGCTTAAAAAACAAACAAACAAAAAAACCTCAAGAGAGAAAATATGACTTTACCAGAAACAGCCATAGTATCACTGATCCACGCAATTGAAAATATCCAGTCCTTGTGTCCATCCTAAAAGAAGAAAGACAGATTTTGCTGTGCCATTATACTCAAAAGCAGTCTCAAAGCAGACAAGTATTCTTCACTTCAATTTTTAGTGCAAGCTCAGAAGGACAGACCTATATCAAAAACGTACAGGTAAGAGTCCAGTATAAAAACAGGTTAATTTTAAACTGTAACAGTAGTAATTTTAACTTTTCTGGTTTTGAAGTGTATAATTAATAAAGAAGAACCAAGTGTTGGAAAAAACAGCCTCTGACCAAGGAAAAATTAATCTCAATTCTATGATTTTCTAGAATTCTTATGTTTTCCATTCTAAAAGCAGCATTTTTCTGTAAAGTATATACTTATTAGGTTTTCTTTTCTTCAAACACATATCCAACTATAAAAAGTAACCAAAATCTTACGTTTACAATACATGACCTACAGATAAAGTTTCAAGACTTTTTTTTTTGGCATATGAGAAACCTATGGGGGAAAAAAAAGATCGTAAGACTCTAGTTTTGTTCAAAAAGCTAAAGAGTCACACAACTGAAGAGTAAGTCATGCAAATCTTCAGCCAAGTCTTGCTGCAGCTGGTTTTCTGCTGCTGCAGAAACTGTGACCTGACCTCTGCTGTTGCAGTTAACATCTACATGAAGCACTGAATAAAAAGGAGAAATGAGAGAGAAGCACTCACAGGACATGACTATATGCTCCAGCTTGGTTTTTTAAAGACTGGCTGTTTTAAAAACAGCCTCAGGATGTTTCAGAAATAAAACCATTACCAGAGTGTATTAAACTGCCACAAGCCACTGGGTTAGAACTAATCTTCAATGCCAAGTTCCACCTCTGGAATAATACATCCATAAACTGCACTGCAATAAGGGGAAAAATTTAACAAATTGCAACATTGTTTTAATTTTTCAAAAGAGCTTTTTCACTATAAATAGTTTCAGAGGTCATCACCACAATTACACTTTAACACTTAGGATTTTGTTGTACTTTTAGTATTGAAAAGTAAGCTAAAGTAGACCTGAATGAAGGTGAGGAAGAAATCTGACTCAAAGCCCTGAAAATCCAATCACATGTTTGAGTACTCAATTATATTTAAGATACCACAACAGAAATGACAACTCAATCAGAAATGTTTTCAGGCTTTCAGAACTTTACTTTCTTGTAAGACTCCTAAGTGTTAACCTTGCTCTGATCAAACACACTTCAAAGTAGTAACTTTTTAAGTGACAGAATAAACTTTCCCCAGATACTCCCACTTACATCTCCCACACACACAGGATCAAGTGTAGGTAGACGATAAATTGCAAGACTGTTGGGGTTGTCTCCACCTGTGGCCAGAAAGGTCCTTGAGGGGTTGAGCTCAATGGCATGAATACCACATCCCTGCTGGTTCACCATGCCAGGTTCACGATCTTTCAGAATAGGAATCTTGGTAATTTGACCAGTCTGGACATCTACTACAAATAACTGGGGAAAAAAAAAACACCAGATGTGTATGTCATCATCAAAGAGATTAAAAAACAAGATGGTCAAATATCCTCCCTATTTTGAACTGACATTCTTTTTGAGTTGAAATGCACAAATGCTTCAAGGATTGCTGAAAAATGCATAAATTCCTTCTTAAACCAGGTTAAGTAACAATTACAGTGAGTTTATTTCAATCATTCCATTTCATTTTCACAGTAATGGAAGGGAGAGGAGAGAAATCTGTCCTGGGAGGTTTCCCACTTGAAAAAAGCACCCTTGAATGTAAAACTCTTTTCTCTGTTCAGTATGACAAAACAATATTGTTTTTCAATTTCTGTCTACCACAGTGAGAAAAAAACCCACCTCAAAAGAGCCATTAAGCCCCATGGGGCAATAGCACAATTCTCCCACCTCCCAGATAACACACTTACCATAAAGTTTTGGCTTTGGCAGACTAACAGTTTATGCAACTGGAATTTATTTTCTGGTGATAAACAGAGAATAATAACTAAATATGTTACTGCCAGTGCAAACATCTGAAAGAAAGATATTATATTTAGCTATATACACCTCATCCCTCAAAAAGACAAGCAATTTGAGCAATATGTCACTAACACCTTGCCAGAAAACTGTTATACAGCCTTACAACTCTTCAAACAGACATTATGCCCAGTGTTATGTATATGTATATAGACATATACAGCCACGAGGTTGCAGTTTAAACCAGAACAAATGTTTACATTGCCTGCCAAAGTGCCCTTTCATTTGGGAGGCTCATGGGCTGGGTCATTTCACAGACGGTGCTCAGAGGGCAGCTGCACTGACAGTCAAATAGGTCTAACTGAGGAGTTCCTGTGAGGGAACATAAGGCAAGCAAGGATCTCAAGCTGACTTGGCACTAAGGAAAGTGATCTAGAATTTATAGCCCAGGATTATAGTTAAATTCTACATCATCTTCAGTCTGTTCCTTCTATAACCAAGAATATTGTCTCAAAACTTCTTCAAGGGAACCAAAGATGTTAACAGTAATAACAAAAACCCTCAATACAATTTAAAAAATACACACCTCAAGAAAATCGTTCTGAATCCTTTGTCAGACATTTCTAGAAGACCAGAAGAGAAATCTAGGGGTTCTTAGAGAGAAGTTATACATAGAAGCTGCTTTTGGTGAACTCTTACAGAGTGTAGATCTGTTCTTTAACAAAAGCATAGGAAAAATAACATTAAGATAATTTAGCAGCATATCTATTACTTCATGTACTGAACTGCCAGAATATTAACATCCTATCAAAGCCTGATAAAGGATGGTATGTTACATACATTCCACAGAGAAAGCTGAAATCCGCTCATCGCTATTTGTGTGTTGTGTCTAGAATTATGCATCGCCCTCACCCCGCAAGTGATTGTAGGTAGCAGTCTTGCACAAACAGATGACTCCTACAGAGACTGCATTTTCATGTTTACTTTTTTATTTTGCACGCGCATGTGTATGGCAACAGCTGAGGTGTAGCTGAGTAGGAGGCACTCCTCACTCTTCCCAAGCCTTACAAAGCCTTCACTGCCAGAGACAGCTGGTAAAAAATACAATGCACACAGCAATCCCTCTGCCCTAACCACCTGAAAATTAACATCTGCACTGAAGGATCAGGATCAGTAATTTCCTCTACTCTCATCCTCCCTTGTCCTTCCCATGTGAGTGCATATCCCCCTTCACCCCTAGTATTTCTTTCCAGCGGAAATGCTCGATTCCCTCCCCTATCCTCGCCCCAATAACTGAAAAAACCGCCAAATCCTAAACAAAATTAACAGCTTAGTAGTTAGGATTACAGCTTGCAGGTATCAGCTGCAGGTCCTAATATTGACACCAGGAGTACTAATTTGGAAAACACATCCACACCTAAGGATGTTCATGGACTCAGAAGCATTGTGCTTCAGCTGTAACAGATTCACACTTTGAAGTGCAGGTGAACTGGTATGAGGACTGAAATTAAAACCCCTTTGCATTCTCTACTCTGACACTGTCATCATACACTTGTGTTGTTTAATAAAAACTTACTCTATTGAAAAATGCCTTTACCTGAAAAATGCCTTTGCCATTGAGATCAACCCCTCAAGGACCCTCCTGGCCACAGGTGGAGACAACCTCAACAGTCTTGCAATTTTAGTCCAACTCTAAACTAATCAGACTAAAATGATAAAAAACTTAAACTTTGCACCTATAAGGGACTGACTATGTTGTTTTGGCTGTAAAGATCATGGCAGTAACTTCTCCACTTGCTTGGTAAGGAACTTGGCCACTGAGTAGTTTAAAAACAACCTTCACCTCCCTTGAGGTGAACCACTGCCTGCACACAGAGATTCTTACATCACCTGGGGCATCACAGGAACCAAAAGCTCATACTTGAAAGCTGCACCTCTGGCAGAAATCATCCCTATAAATCCAGCACACATAAGCCAAGATAAGCCACTGCTGATGGACACTTTTAAAGCCAAAAAGGGAGAAATTTTAATAAACAGGAGAAGCACCCAGCTAAGAGTGCAGAAAATTTCAATACCACTTCAAAGCAGTGTAGACATTAAAAGTCTTGACAAAGTCCTGATAACTGAACCATACAGTAATTTGCTCTGTTATCTCAAACAGAAATAAAAATATTTTCCCACCTACCCATTATATAAAAACTTAAACCCAGCCCACAATGCTTTCACTGGACCCCACAAGCCTTCAAACACTGAATTGCATGTATTTGTCTCTTGATTTTAAGCTTTGCACAAAATTCAGTTCTTCCTTCCAGTAAAATGTCAGTCTTTAGTATGCCAAAAAACTTAACATCCAGGATTTACCAAGTCTGAATTGCTTCGGCCATCTGCCAGAAGTGCAAAGACCACACTTCATCTGTGAGAAACACAGCAGACTCAGCTACCATGCTCTCTGCCCGACAACTGTGTTCTAACATGGCAACAGGCTGGATTAAATGGAAGAGAGAAATCTATCTTCCCTCTTTTTTTAAAAGCAGTTTAGATGTACAGCTTACAGCAGTGCTGTCATTCAAGGATCAAGACAAACAAGCAGAGTTAGGTACTACAGTTGACATAGCTGTGAAACTTCATGATTTTTGCACATTTGCAGAGATTGATAGCTGTACATTTATTTTTCTTTTGGCCTGCAGAAGTGGTGAGAAGTCATTTTGGCAAATGGCTCCCCTGCATTACTATATGGCTGTCCTCTTAGCTGTCCAACCTGCTTATGATTAAGTTAATCAACAAACTACCTCGCTTCACTGATGAGGGAAGTTCATTAATCAGCTTGACAAAGTAAAGACTGTGGATACTACAGAGTATCCAAGGATGAGAGGATGAACTGCAAAACCCATCATACTCTTACATGCAATACTGAGAGCAAAATGGTTTGCCAGGTTTTTTCATGTTTTGACCTGCCTTTCAGGACACAATAATTTAGGGGGAAGAAACACCCAGAAAGCTAACACACCAATAGAGATAAATTCCCTTCCCATGTATCTTCAACTGAAAGCATTCACTTTAAACAGCAAGATTAAAAAAGAGGTCTGTGAAATTCCATTTCAAGGCAGCACAGACTCTGGTGTCTTCAGCTGCTTCCCCTACACAAAAAACAGCAGAAGAACAGACAGTTCCCCCCATCTTTAAGTTGATTGTGCAAATCAATCAAAACAAAAATAAAGGGTGCCACCCTGTTTTTATTACACAAGCGGGATGGATGGAGATCTAAGAGGCATAAAACCATGCATGAGACTGCTCATTCTTCATGCAAAAGACCACAACATGCTCTGTGCACCAACTCTTTACACAGTGCTCTCAGAAATCACAGGCACATTCTTGTCATTAATAGTAAACTCAGGAAGAAACCCAACATAAGTACACTGCCCTGCTAAAAATAGTCACTAAGAGAGAATCAGTCACGTTCAAGTTTCACAATTGGCTTAAGCCTATCTTTTGAGAATTTATGAGCCTCCTCCTCAACATCCAGCTAAACAATCTCATCATCCTTGTGATAGTAACTAGTCCTCAAGCAGCTGCAAGGTCAACTGAATCTGCCGTGGTGAAACTAACCCTACAAGAAAACCTGTCCTGTCTACACACAATGCAGCAAGCTGATCCAGCTGACTCCCTAGCCACACGCACATCAGTGCTAGCCAAAAACAAGCAGGTAGAAACATCCAATTCTGCAACAGCATGCCTCCAGACCAGCTAAGGCTGGTTACAAAAAGATCTTACCTGCAGCCAAGTTGGAAAATCACTACTTCTCCTTCAAATATGTTTTCTGCTATCAAAACAACAAAATAAGACAACACTTATTGTGTTATTACATCAATACTACTGCTGGTCATGCCTGAGTAGCAGTGATTGATTTTTCCAAGTTCTCAGCCTTGACTTTTATTCAGATTGTAAATATCTTTCTTCTCTGTTCATAAAACACTTGGCATCAGGTTCTTTGTTCTGCAGTGATACGGATTTACTAATATATGCCAAGCCCCCAAAAAACATGGATAATTTAAACTATCAAACTGGCATCGTATGTCTGCTTTCTGCTGAAGATAAAAATAAAGAAGCATAGAATGGTTTGGATT
>VYXD01007167.1:0-78714 GCA_013397195.1 Hylia prasina
CCTTTTCCTTTTCCTTTCTTAATGTGCATATTTTTCTGCATTTCTTTCATCCACTCATCATCTGTCCATATGTCTTGCATCACCTTGGTTTGGTTTTTTGTGGTGGTAGCAGCACCTCTCCAAGAAGCAGGATGCAGCTGCACTGTGGAGGTGGTTTGGGGATTCTCATTGATTATCCACTTTGATGCTTCGCACTGTTTGCCTGGCTGTGGGAGAAACATGGTGTAGGTGCTCTGCTGGACAGGGCTCTGCCCAGACCTCACCTCCCGTTGCTCCACACCCCAGAGGGTTGAAGAGGTCTCCTTATAGTCTCTCCACACTGAGAGTTTTCTTCCCATGAGCAGAGCTGTCCCATTACAGCCTGTGCAAGATGATCTTGTAGTGCCGTTCCATGGTTCTGGGATGCTTCCTCCTGTTCTTTATTGCCAGAGGAGCCTTTCCAACCTCTAGGTGGTTAAGGCATGGGACGTCACTGCATCACAGACAAGTAGAGGCTATGGTGAAGGATACTGATGGAATGCTGTGTAGCCTGTAGTTCTGGCGTGATAGCTCACCCTCTTCCCCAGAATTTCTTTCTCTCCCAAAAAAAGCTGCAGAGAGGGATGTATGGCTCCAGAATATGAAGGAAAAAATATTTAATCCAAAAAGATGGGGATAAGCTTTTCCCTGGATGTTCTTCAGCAACTTTAATGTTCTTGTGCCAATTTAATGCCTTACAGGCTAAATATTTAATTGATTATTTGTAGAATAACTACAAAGGAGCAAGAAAAGAATTTAATAAACAGAAGTTTCTGGGTCTTCTGACCTACATGTGGCACGTCACAAAAAAAAGGGCTATAAATCCTTTGTGTTATCAACTGAAAATACACTGTAGTTTGCATTGCAGTTAGTGTTTCCCATTTCCATGCTGTTGGAATATTCTCTGAAACATCAAAGTGATTAATTATCTGTCACTAATTTTTCAAAAGTTCTTTGAAAATGCTGCTTCTTACTCATTCTTGCTGGGAATTTGCTTTTGTCATCATAAATTCATCCCATTTAACTGTGGGAAGAGGATCAGTGTATTGGAGTGTTGTGGTGTGTTCTCACTTCTCATGTGCTGCCATGTTCCTCTAACTTCCATTTAATTCAAGTTTGTGTTGTTTTTATTTTCTGCAAATATTAATTAATCAGCAAATGACACATCATGAAGACTGTTGATGTCTTTGCTGTGAAGGAAGAGAGAGTTCAGAGAGCAGGACAAATACTGATTGTGGGGAGACTTCATGCTCTGGGACCTGTGGTGAGATAATGAACTGCACCCCTCACCACTGTCCTCCAACAGGGAGAGGCCTGTCTGCCTTCAGCTCTCCGGTGGCCTCTGTTCCTCACTACAAGAAGGGGCTGACCCTGGGACTCAGCAAGTCCTTGGCAGTGGGAAACAATCCAGATGTGCTTTTGGTCCTAAATTTCATTTGGTTTATGAAATACTGAATGTGACCTTCGCTCTTAGCCCCAGATGCGTCAATGTTCTTGTAAACCAGTCTGCAGATTGCAGTTGTACATGGATGCCCAAGTGCAAGTGCAGACTGTCTGCTGTAGGTGGTTGAGTGTGGGTCTGAAGTAGTGAAACCGAGACTTCACATTTTAAACATCTGTGAGAATGCTGTTAGAGCTAGATATAGCAAGGGACAATCTGCAGTCCTATTAAAATTGCTCTGGCAGAAGGTCAATAATGGGGAAGCCGTTCAAGTGCATGAAATTCGTCACAACCATGAACCCAAATCATGCAAACAGAAAATTTGGCTTATACTAAGAAAGGAGGAAAATCACTAGTGAGCAGATTAGGACAGCAACTTGGACAGTTCTGCTGTCCTCTGTGAAAAGCCCACAAACTCTACCTTCATTCTGTGTGAGGATTGATAAAAAATATTTTCAATAGCTCATTGCTGAATGGGGAGTTACTGCCTTGGGTTCCCTGATTGCTATTAGTGAAGTTCTCTCCTCTGTCCCTCTCAAAGAGGTCTGTGAAGGTTGGGGTGAGAAGCTAGGTCTGAATTTGGATTCTCTACAGGACACATGGGTGTCTTTGCTTGTGCTGTTTGGTCATTCAGCTAGAGACACTCCACTCTCCACACAGGACACAGGTATCTAGGGACGCCTAACAAAAGTGATTTCTTTTCCTCAAGCATAAGTTAGGCAGTGCCACAAAAGCTGCAGGTTTCTAGGAGAGCAGGTGAAAACTGCCTGGCCTTTCTTTTCAGGAATGGGCAAAGAAGTGGGCAATCTGCTGTTGGAGAACTCTCAGCTGCTGGAGACCAAGTAAGGAACTGTTGCATGCTCTGACCGACCTACCTGCCTGGTTATAAATGAGACATCATCTAGGCTAGAACTCCTGCCTCACTTATTTATCTAACCAGTTGTCCTGAATACTTGTTCTTCACTTGTAGAAGAAGAATTGCTCTCCTGAGCTGTTTCCTGTCTCCTTTCTGCAGGCACTTGGATAAAGCCTGTAGGCATGTGCTGGTAGGGCCTGATGTCATCTGAGATCAGTTGCAAGCTTTAAAATAACTTCAGTGGGAATTCATGTGTTGGTCTGAGCCTCTGTAAGGATGTTGCTGTTAATAAGGTTTTATTTGCAAGGTTTGTTATTAGGGAAAAAAGAATGTCACTTTTGAGTTCTCAAACAATTTCATAGTTGATAGAGGAGAAGCAGACAATGTGATGGAGTTGGTTTTTGAGAAAAGCTGGCCAACCAGCTATTAAAGCTGAGGAGCTGGGAAGAGGAAGGCAGAGTACTCCCAGAGGAGAGCTGGAGAACCTATTGTGATGGGAAGTTACTGATTTTATAAATTTAAGGTGTTGCGGAGCTGATTGGAAATGCGTATTTCTTTTGCCACCATCTACAATTATCTTCAATTGCAGATGACAGCAGTTCTGAAAGCTGTATTTCAGACTTTTATTCTGTCAAAAACAGATTGGTTGGTCTACACATGCCTTCTGCAGTGTTCTGCCATCTTCTTAAGGAGAGGCTTGTTAGTAGGGATACAGGAATGAACAAACCTCATCCTGAACAATTATGGTGATTTCTCTGTTCTTCTGCAGCTCCATCTTCCCAAAGTTTAATTTCCCTTGAGTCATAGCTGGACTGAATTGTTAAACACACTTGTTTCAACTCTCCTTGTAGTGTCTGTGGCTTTAGTTAAAGGTCTCCTTTATGGACAGCGGCTGGTTTTGGGCATTTTTGCTTATTGTCCCTTTCACACCTTCAAGAAATGCTTTGAACGTTGTGAAGAATGATTTGATTGCCAAGGTGGACCAGCTGTCTGGGGAGCAGGAGGTGCTGAAGGGAGAACTGGAAGCAACAAAGCAGGCCAAAGCCAAAGTAGAAGCCAGAGTGAAGGAGCTGGAGGAGGAGCTAAAGAGGTGAGTGATTACTCCCCTGCCCCAATGAGTCGGGAGTGAAGAGTGGTAAACCCACCTCTGCTGTTTCACTCATGGGATTATCATTGGCATTCAAAGGTACTTTAGAGAGCACAACAAGGCAGGATTAGGATTCTCTTGCAGCAGTTCCAAACCCAGTCTCCCTGGAGTGAAGCATTAAGGGTTTAAATTTGCAATTAAAAGCCAACCAACAAAAACAACTAAAACCACCCAAAGAAAGGGAATTTCAAACCCAATATTTTTGAAGGAAACTGCCAAAAGGCCAAAAGGTTGATCTTCTACCAGCCAGGATAGCTCTGAGAGAAATGAATGCCCATTCATTTACTAAAATAGCTCATACAGAGTTGCACAAGAAATATTTAAATGCCTATGTCGGTAATTGTTTCATTGCTGATGTTAAGAGTGGGAAGAGAGAGAAGAGATTCTAAAGTCTGATACAAGAAGATGCCACTTTTTATCTTCCTGTCAAACTAGAGAAACTAAAGCCCATCTGCCTAGCAAAGCCTGGAATGGTTTCACATCCATACACACAAAGCTGCCTCCTGGAGCTCAGAGCAGAACAGTTCAATTGTGGCTGGCTGTGCATGACTACACGTGCTCAGGGCAAAAGATAGGGTTTGTTCTCCAGCAGGAATCTAGAAGGTTCTGTAGTCTGAGCTCAGAATCACCAAGAATAACACAGACTGGTCTTGTTGTTGTTCAGAATGTCTGAAATGAAAGTAGTCTTGCAAGCAGGGAGATTTTTTTAAATGCCTTTTGTAATGCCTCATAAAGTAGGAGTTCAAAGAAATTGAAAGCACTCACTTAAATACTTCCAGTATTTTTTATCACGGTTTGGTGTTCTTTACCATTTTGGCAAACTGTTCTTCACATTAGGGGCTTTTTTTACTGTACTGAATCACAAAGAATCAGAGAATCTACTGAAACCAGAAGCAGTCCAGCAGAAGCATTTAAACCATCATTTTCCCTGTTGAAAATGACTCAGTTCTTATCAAATATTTGAATATCAAATATTTGAATGTAGATGCTGGTTCAGAAATAGAAACTGGCCGGATTCTTCCAGTAGTCAGTATTTTGGTGCTCACAACAATTGTTTGAAAAAAATGGGGTGAGGTCGGTGAAGCTGTTCAAAATAATGTTCTGTAAGAGGGAGGGAAAATGCCTGAGAAGCATCTTAGAATTTGTAACTTAGTACACATGGTTTGCGATTGCTCCCTTGTGATGGATGCAGCCAGACTTTCCATAGCTGGTTCTCTTCCCAAAGCCAGCCATGGTGTCACTTGCTGTTTTGATCCCTTTCTTCCTGTTTCCTAGAGTGAAATCTGAAGCAATTGTTGCCCGACGAGAACCCAAAGAGGAGGTGGAGGATGTAAGCAGCTATCTCTGTACAGAATTGGTATATGACATTACTAAAATGCCTGCGGGGAAAGGGGGTTGATTTACTTACCTGTATTGCTTCATGTATACGCGTCCTGAGATGCAGATTGATGTGCCTTTGTTAGCAGTGAGGGCAAGGGTGGTGAAAGGGTTGTGGCTGATGAGCATGAAATCCCTTCATACAACTTTCAAACTAGAATCTGGCACAGAGGAGCAGCGGACCGAGTGGCAGTACCACTGCGCAGGAAGTAGCTTCTGCAGCCAAGTGCTAGAGCACTGCCCTGCTCAGTACCATCCTAATTTAGAATTAAAATCTTGTGTGTAGTGAGGATTCTCTCAGGGTGCTATGACTGTCAGGCTTCTCCAGAAGAGCCTGTCCCCATATTGGTAGTGAAAATGTAGCTGTGAGGACATCATGCAGTGAAATCCAGCTTACACAGCCAGCTTTATAACAGTGACTACCCCTGTGTCTTAGTGCTGTGTTTTTCTTGTTAATTCTTTTCCATAAGCCGGTATTATTTGTTACAGGGTACAGGCAGAGAAGGCTCATGGGCTATTCTTCTAGGACAGCTCTTGAAACATTTTGGCGGGGATAGAGGCTTTTCAACAAAGACCAACTGTAGCTGGAAAAAAAAATCAAATCAAGCAGTAACAAGATTTTCCTTGTAAATATCCCTGCTAGGACTGGGAATTCAATACATTGCTTATCAGTGTTACTGTTTTCTTTCTTACACAAGGTGTACCAGAGCAAGCTCAGTTTTAGCCTAAATCACTTGACTTAATTGGAGTGAACTTGGTCTGTTCAGGATTTAAGTAGATGGGAACATTTTCAAGTTGTGTTCATGAGCTGCTGAAGAGTTGGATTTGTTTTCAGCTGAACAGACAGGAAGTCTGGTTCTTTTTAATTTAAAAAATAATTGATAAATTCCTTTTTGTTTATACAGTTCTTGTTTTGACCAGTCATACAGATTTGACTCAAAGTCGAGGGAGGCTAGAGAGTGACTTGGTTAATTTGTGCTGTTCCAGCTCTCAGCAGCACTTAACCAGCCAGGCTGAGGTTGGGAATCCACAGTCTAGCACAAACCCGTGCCACCTCCTAATAATGAGTTTCCAAAACCCAGGCAATCTTTTGTTTGGGCTGATATTTTCTGTGAGTTAGTCATGTTGTTCTCATTTTCCACTCTTTTAAAGAGACAAACAGACTTTTAATCGTGTTGTTCCCAACCCAAAGATGCCTGTGCCTTCATTGGAGGATTGAGTTGGGTCACCAAAGAGGAAAAGGCATTTCCTAAGTTTCCTGTATCCTATCTTTATCAGTCTAACAGAATACTTCCTTCCAGTCCTCCTGAGGGGGCAGATGGTATTATGTGGTGCTCCCTGCTACTTGTGACTGGTTTTGCTACTGAATTAAAACTTTGGTTTCCAAATTTCTGGACCAACAGACCACTGTCAATTCTTACCATTCCTTGCAGGCTGTCAAAGCACCTTGCTGGCAATAGTCCCACACTGGGGTTTGTGTATGTGAGGGCTATATGTTCAAGCTAGTGGTGATTCTCATTCTAATTTCCATGGGTTTGTCAAACACCCAGAGGTCCATGACCATAGTTTGGAGGTCACTGTTTGAATTAGCTCCTCCTATGGGGAAATGGGGGTGAAATTAAGTGGGATAGGAGAAGAACTAACAAATATGTGTCTGTCGCGTGACTTGCACTGTACTAACCTCAATCCCATTCCATCTTTTGTTGGCTGAAGCAGTGCTCCTCCCCTCTGCAGGACAACATTCCCATTGCTCAGCGTCGGCGCTTCACTCGTGTGGAGATGGCCCGGGTCCTGATGGAACGCAACCAGTACAAGGAGAGGCTGATGGAGCTCCAGGAGGCTGTCAGGTGGACAGAGATGATCAGGTGAGGCAGAACCTGTTCATGTTTTACCTTGTGGTCAATGCAACCCCTACCAACATAGGGTTGAGAAGTACTGGGAGTTTTCCAGACTGTAGATGCTTCTCCCCTAATACCAGTTCTTTCTTTCTTGTTCCTGAACCTGGGCTGCAAATCTCGTGTTGCCACTTGAGAGCTGGCAGACACTGGACAGTTGTTTGTCTTGTTTCTTGTGTGGTTAAGCTGGGAGAAACTCTAGGGAGGAGTATAGGGCTTCTGATTTATGAGTTCTAAATGCTACAGCTTGAAGTGACTCTAATGCTGGGGGCTGTAGTTTCCACCCTGTCTGTGGCAGAGTGTTACAGAGTTGATAAAACTTCATGTTAAACACAGTAACTTGCCTTTCTTGTTAGCATTGATACTTAAAGTGGTTGGGTGTGCTTGCATTGAAGACCAGCGCATGTCCCTTTCCCTGGTGTCTTTTGAAATGCATTAGAATGAATTCTGACTTTCAACATGGCTTCCTTGATGGAAATGACCTGATGCTTGGCAGAGATGCAGAAACTAACTTGATTCTGCTGTGTTTGTCCATAGAGCTTCCCGTGAGCACCCATCCGTCCAGGAGAAGAAGAAGTCCACCATTTGGCAGTTGTAAGTTCTTTGGTGGTTTGTGCAAGATTAAGAAAAGGGGGAGTGTTGCCATTTCAACTTCAGACAGCAGCTTGGTAGACTCTGGCATTAATGTCAGATAGAAGTGTTGTCGGCTTAACCCTTTTGCCTTCAAGGCCTTCCTTTGTCCTTATTGAAATGAAAATTAAATCTGACCATGCACATTAATTAATTTGTTTCACAAGCTGCACAAGCTGCAATGGAAACTTTCATACATGCACAGTCAGTTGCAATGGGTGCCTATTTCTGGAAGCTAAAAACACCGTATGCCAATCAAACCAAGGATGTAGGTCTGGGTTTGAAGTAGAGCAGTTTTTGTGACAGGCTTACAGCCTTTGATCCCAACCTCTTGGTTCCCCTTTTGTATATCTATGGTGCCTGTCTCTCCAGGCACCTTTTCTCTTACTTGTTGGCCTTTTTCTGTCCCTAGCTTCAGCCGTCTGTTCAGCTCTTCCTCCAGTCCTCCCCCAGCAAAGAGGACCTACCCCTCTGTGAATATCCACTACAAGTCTCCCACCACGGCGGGGTTCAGCCAGCGGCGCAGCCACACTATGTGCCAGATCTCCTCCGGCAGCCGCACCCTCGAGTTCTTTCCTGACGAGTGAGTTGCAGGGCTGTGTGCCAAGCCAGGCTCCCCTGAAGCTCTCCCAAAGTGCAGCAGTGTTTGAAATAAGCTGTTTTCCACTTTGGAAACAGTCTGTGTGGTGTTAGTATGTCTCTGTTCTCTGTGGTTTATCTCTCTGAGCTTTCACTCATCAGTTACTATATGGAATGGGTTCAGCAAACCTCCTCCCAGACATACAGTACCCATGGCTTTCCAGGCCATGATGGATCATCTCAGCAGGGACCACTGGAGCTCAAGTTGGCCCCACTCTAGTTCTGCATTTGTATTTGCAGACTGAGATGGAATGAAGGAGGGTGTTTGTGGTGGAGTGTGATGGCAGCATCAGGACAAAGGAAAGGAATGTCTGCACAATCCTTTTGACAAGGGGTTTAAGTGAAGATAAAAGTTCTCTCCACGGCACATTTAAGTTCCAGTACTGCAGGAAACTGTGACTGGTTAAGAGATATCTCTATAGTCCAGGGCAGCTCCTGAAGCATTCGGTTTATTGCACAGGTCATGGGTGAAGGGGCTCTGCTAAGAGCTGCCAAACAGCTCGGAGCAGCCCGAGAGAGAGAGAAAGAGAGCTAAGAGGCACCTGAGAGCGCGAAGAAGATGAAGAGGGCAAAGAGAAGAGGAGAGAAGAGCAGAGCAGAGCAGAGAGCCAAGTTCCCGTTACAATATATTAAATCCTTTTCTGTACTGAATATTCTAATTGACACTAACCAATCTAGTACAAGATACAAATCCTATAGCATTTACATACAGCCTATAAGAATCATTACATTACCCTACTGGGTTACATTTTAAACCCTAAGAGTTGCTCTTTGAGCCCCTCCTGCCAAGCTAGTAGGGTCTGCTCTGACCCTTGGGCTCTTGGTAAGGAGAAGGGCATTGTTAAATCAAAAGGGGATTACCTTCAGCTGGCCATACCATTGTTTTCCAGTTGTTCAGTAACTAAGGCATCTCAGACATTGAAACTTGCTTTCAATTCTATTTCACTTAGAGGTTTCATACTCTCAAAATCTAAGCAGTCATATTTATAAGGCTTTCCTGTTTCACCTTCCCCAACACAGTACATGATTTTAATCCTAACCATGCTAAAAATTGAGTCTCTGGGTAGCACTACTACAAATTCTTTGTGTTGCTGACACGAAGGGAGAAAACTCTTCAGTGCTTTACATGACTTCTACATGTTCTGCCATTGCAAACGTTGTGTGGTTTCACATGGGTTGTGTTTTTATGGAAGGACATTGGAGAATGTGGTGGTAAAGTAGGGTAACTTCTACAATAAAAAGGATTTGTTGAAAAGACACTGTAGAAGGGTGAATTTAAACTTTTTAGGTACTCACTGCCCTTGTTCCGTCTTTTTCTGTGATGACATCTCACAGTCATGCTGTGGTGTCTGAGTACTTCCCAGCAGTGCATTACATAATGGGGCTGCCCACAGGATTTAATTTTTTTGCTGGTGTTGTTTGTACCTCAGAATGATACTTTAAAAATCTTTTGAGGGCTGGAACTGACAAACAGCATTTGTTTATATTAAAACGTGTAAAAGCTCACAGATCAAGTTTTGGGTTAACCTTTGCCAGTGCAAAGATGGAGTTGTCCTATTGGAAACAGCAGTTAGTGCACTGATGCAGTCGGACACGAAATGATCACACAGAGACCTGGAATCTTTGAGATGCAGCGCTGAGGCCGAAAAAAGAGGCCTTTGTTTATTAATTTCCAAATATATACTTTTATCAAGGTGACAATGGATTGGAAGGTGCTATTCCCACCTCTCAACCACATTGGTCAATCAGACTATCAATCACATTCTCCTCCCATTTGAAGGAATGCAAACATTGGCCATATTTACAAAAAACAATTCTTTGTTTATGTTAAAAGGCATGGGAAAGTGAGAAACTCTGACTCCAATATGAAACATCAGAAGGCTAAGAAAATTCTGGGTGACAGTGCACGTTCTCCTTGTCAGCAGAGAAAGCTTAAAAATAGACAGAAAAATCCATAGTAGACTATAATGAGGAGGGAAGGACATTAGTTTAGTAAATTTTAACAGCTCAGCGAAAATTGGTGTGATTTCCTAGATAGGTTTTAGAGGATTTTGAAATAAGCCCTGTTTCTGAAGGGCTCTTGGAACATCATAAGAGGTGATGACAATGACTTGGCTTGCAACATCGCTCACATGACAGATCAGATCTGCCTGTGTCTGCTTTTCAATAGAGTTTTTCTGTCTGATTCCCTACATCTATTTTCACAGCTGGATTTGGTTTGCTGTGTGTGCCCTCCCCCATGCTGGCCAAACTCCCTTCACCCTCAGCTCCTCTCTTTAACCATCAGCATGATGCTGTGCTTCTCTCCTCAGTGACTGCACGTCCTCGGCACGCCGCGAGCAGAAGCGAGAGCAGTACCGGCAGGTCCGGGAGCACGTGCGGAATGATGATGGGCGGTTGCAGGCTTGTGGCTGGAGCCTCCCAGCTAAGTACAAGCAGGTAGGGAGCATGCTCTGGACAGGCTGAGTGGGAGGTGACTTTAGTCATTAACTAAGACCTTAGTCATAAACAATTTAATTTAGAGGTACCATGTGCATGTTTTGTTTGTATGATAATTGTAGGCACGGACCAAATTAATGCTCTGTATCTCTCCACCAGAGTCAGTGGAGGGACATTGCTCTGCATGAAAGTACTGAAACTGAAAAGTACCCTAAACCAGAGTCCAGTTCTTTTTTTTAAAAAAAATTACTTTGTTGTAATTGGGCTGGAACATTAGTTATTTCATCTATACTCTGAGAACTTAAACAGTCATTTAACATGAAAACAAATGCAGCTTAGGCCCAATTCTTCCCATCAGTAACACAAAATCAAACAACATCAGCCTCATTTGTTGGCTTATGACACATTTAACTGGTCAGAGACCCCCTGAAAGGGAGGAGGCTGGCAGCATGTCATGGAGGTTTCAGGCCATAGGATCATTACGTTTGGAAAAGACATGTAAAGATCATCAAGTCCAGCTGTCATGATGGAAGGGAATGCTAGTGTCCTGACTCTTTGCAGGGAGCATCCTTTCTCTATCAGCAGAGCAATGTGTAGCCTCTGTTGGCCATCACTGTGGCACTGATAATTGTGAGCTGGTCTCTTGGGTGTGCTGCTCCTCTCCCTTTAAGGCCTCTGTTTCACACAAGATGTGATAGGGAGCCTCAGCAGCAGCCACCTCCGGTTGGTTCTGCCACACTGATTCCATCTCTCTTACCATATCCTGGTGTTTGCAGCTTTATACTGTCTTTTTTGTCTTTTCTCCCCTAGCTGAGTCCTAATGGTGGTCAGGAAGACACTCGCATGAAAAATGTCCCTGTGCCTGTGTATTGTCGCCCACTAGTAGAGAAGGACCCAACTATGAAGGTATATCGTTTCTGCTTACTATGCAGTCCAGAAAGGGGACATGAAATAAGCAAGGAATTTGCTTATTTGCAGGTCACTAAACTTGCATTTTTACAACAATCTGTATTCTTTTGACATTATATAGTCCAAATTCTGTTTTCCACTTCCTTTTTTGAATGATGGTTTGTAGTGAATGTAGGAAAAAGTATTTTAGGACAAAATTCTCAGTTGGTTCTGGTTGCTAGGTCCTCTGCCGCTCTCTGACATCTTTTGCTTTTTTGAGACAATTCATCAACAACAGCAACATTTTATGCTTCTAATGCTTTTGCTGACTCCTCAGGGTGTAATGGAAACTGATATAAAAATTCATGAAAATGACCAAGTGAAAGTAAAAACACATTTCATCACTGCTTAGATTCTACTATTGACCAGAATTCATCAGTAACAGGCCAGTATTATCTGGAGTAGATTTTTGTGATGCCATGTCTATGAATACTAGAACGTTTTGAGTAGAATTGCAGTTGGGCATAAGTGGTCATCTGGGCAGGTGGCAGACTTACCTGTTTTAACTGGTAGTTTTGAAATAGCCACTTTGTCATTACTTCATTCAGAGATGATTTTTAGAAGTTATCCTGATGGTTAAATTGTAAGAAAATTTTTTATGCTGTTGTTTCTAGAAGGTTCTGGGTGCGATCTTCAGATTATCTTCTGTGCAGCATCTTTCCCTTAAGGTTTTGGATAAATCTGATATTTATTTCTGTAGTCCTGTTCCATGCATTCTCTTAAAAAGCTCCCTGGAAATAATCCATAAGAGGTTAGCTGGATTTGATTTCAGAAAACTGCTTATGTGGGAGCTAAACCAGCAGACTGTTTTTCCACACTTCCAGAGAGGGGGCAGCCACAGGCTTCTCTGGGGAACCTGTGCAAGGGCCTCACAAGCCTCACACCCTCACAGGGAAGAATCTCTTTCTAATATCTCATTTAACCTGCCTTCTGTCAGTTTGAACACATTAAACATCTGCCAGGCTTGCTTTGCTGCAGTGACTAAAAAGCAGTGATATTGCTGGGTAAAGAAATCCTCTGTCTTACCTCCATCAAAGTGGGTATCTTCTAGTAGAAATCATCAAGATCTGGTGTTTCCAACTAAATGTTTTAGATGTTTGACATTTGACAGTTCTCCACAAAGGTACCTAAAGTCAAAGAGACTAAGGAGCCTCCAGAATTCTTAGTCAGATTCCTGCTTCTGTTTCTTAGCTGTGGTGTGCAGCTGGAGTCAATCTCTCAGGGTGGAGACCTATGGAACAAGAGCCTGGGAATGGGCAGAAACTAGATCCTGGACATGATCCCCTCACCTGTGATAGGGAAGTGGAAGGTGAGAACAACAAAAGTAACCATACATCTCCTGAGAAAAAAAAGGTGAGAAAATAAAATGGATTTTTTCCCTCTGATTTTTTTTTTCATTTCATCCCTACCATTCCCTCTTTCTCAGTGCCTTTGTACTATGCCATAAAATGCTGTTGTACTTGCGGGGCAGTGCTGTGGTGTCCTGTCTCTTCTGTAACTTTTGGGGTGGTTTGGGACAAATCATCCAGTATAAAGTTTTCCAACTACAGCTTTTGAAATTTTTGGAATTTTGAATAAAATCCTAATTAATAAGGCCAAGTAAATGCATGATGAGGTTGCTAGGAAGATTATATAGCCTTCATCATTGTAAATTAAAAAATAATAAATACAGTCACGCGAAGCTTTGTTAAAAGAACAGAGTATGTGAGTCCATTTGGGCCTCTTGAGATTTATTCCAATTCTGGTTTTTGGTAGCTTAAGTGATTTTTTGTTTTTTTTTCCTGTTTAAAGACACAAGCTGTAATTTGCAGATAATAATACAATATTTTATGCTGTCTGGTTTGTAGGGTTTTTCTCCACACCTCTCTTACACTGCTGCTTTATACTCTCCCGAGACAGCTTGCTTAAGCTGATCAGTTGGGTGCATCCGAGACTCACAGCATTCTGGATGACTGAATATTCAGTGATACATTTATCAGACATCTCAACAGAAAAATTATTGGCCAAATTGCTCTTGGCCTAAGGAGTCAAGACAGGCTCTTTGGCCAGTGCTGTGGATACTAGTGCAGCAACATGAATGGAATCAAAATAATAGAATTAAAATATAACTGATGAGACAACTATATAAAAGAGAAAGAATTCTTCTGTAGTTCTACTGTAGAGTAGAATAGATCATTTAAAATTACACCATATGTAAATTTTGCCAAGCACTGTTAGGCTCAGGTTGATCCAAGAGAAGTGCTGATCGTGCCCGTGTGTGTCTGCTCTCCTGAAGGCAAAGGAGCTTCATGAGATGGATGCCACATCCAGCCGTGTCTGGATCCTCACTAGCACGCTGTCAACCAGTAAAGTCGTGATCATTGATGCCAACCAGCCTGGCACAGTGGTGGACCAGTTCACTGTCTGCAACGCTCATGTGCTCTGCATCTCCAGCATCCCTGGTGAGTGTGGCCCAGGATGGGGTTGGCATAGGCTCACCTGCCCCACTGAGGAGTAACAGATGTCCTCACTTGGGAACTAACCCCTGGGCTTTGTTGTGTTCTGTAATTGTTCCCCAAAATCATAACCCAGATCTTGCCTTCCTGTAGGACCTTTCTGTGGAGATCCCTCCCTGTTTAGTGTTCAGTAAGTCACTCCTTTGGTACACAAAGGGTGTTTTATGGAAGCAGGAGTGAGCCTTGTCTGGCGTGGAAGGGCTCTGTACCTGCCTTGGATACTGATACTAGGGATGAAGGGATCTGCCATGGATCAGACTGTTGATGGATGCTGTGGTGCCTCCCCAAGGTGGTGAATCCCAAGGATCAGCATCTGCCATCATTAGGGTGACCTCAGGAGTACAGCTACAGTAAATTAGCAGTGACTGCTTGATTTACATGAGAACCTGTTCTTTGCCTTTCAGCGGCCAGTGAGAGTGACTATCCCCCAGGCGAGATCTTCCTGGAGGGGGATGTGAATCCTGAAGAGTCCACTGGAGCAGATGGTGTCTTGGCAGGGATCACGCTGGTGGGCTGTGCAACCCGCTGCAATGTGCCACGAAGCAACTGTTCCTCCCGTGGGGACACACCTGTGCTGGACAAGGGACAGAGTAAGTTTTGGGCTGTAAAACTTAGTGACATTTCAATTACAGCTAGTCCTGTACAAGCACAGCCACATCCTCCGGTCCCCATGTTAAGCACTTCAGAAGCCTCCAGAATTTTTTCATTATGATAAAGGAGTACCAAAGGCCCTTTTGGTACATTTCTTCTTAGAGCCCTCCTTTTTTCTGATTCATATGCTGCAGCCTGGTTGCAGAAGTCATACAGCAGAGTATTTTGGGCATGTGAGGTGTTTGCCCTGCTACAGATGCTGCTGTTCTGATTGCTTTGTTCCCTGAGCCTTGGGAAGCCAGTTAAACTCAATTGCAAATCATACTGCTGCCCTTGCTGACTCCATACTGTAGTGACAGCCTTGGAGCCTTTCCCATACTGTGCTGTGCTAGTCACAGATTAGGCCTCACTTTAAAACAGTGTCTGTTTCCCATCCAGGCAGAAGATACTGGATGAGCCCCTGTGTCTGTGGCAGAGGGTCAAGGCTTGATTTGAGTTTGGCAAGGAAAGATAAATTAAAGAACTGACAGCCTGAGGTCTATATAGTTAACTCACCAACTCATTCTTCAGCATGTCTGTTGTTGGACATGAACTAAAGATGACTGACTCCAGTCAGAAGGCAGAAGAGAATCAGAAGGCTTTATTTACAATTCATTCAGCCTTTTTATAATGTGCTGTGCTAAAAAGGCAATCATTGGTCCATAGAATTGATACCTCTCTCCATTGGTTAAGTAACAGAAACAACACCTGGGAGAGAGGTTGTTACGAGAACTTAGAAATGTTATGAGAAGAAAATAATTATTTACAGGAACTGTCCTTGAAAGAAAATTCTCCCAAGAAATCTTCCCTTGGGAAGAAAATCAGCCACTGACAGGCTAAAAACCTTACAGACTCAGGAAATATCAGGCCCACACATGTCTCACACTGTTCATTGTCCTCCAGGTGAGGTGGCTCCTGTCTGCAATGGGAAGATCAACCAGTCTCAGTCTACTGAGGAGGCAACAGAGGCTACAGAGGTACCAGAGAGCAGTGCCAGCGAGGCAGAGCCGACACAGGCCCGGCCTGGGCCCCTCACTGAGCATGTGTTCACAGATCCTGTCCCAGGCCAGGCACCCAGGCAGAACGGGTAGGTGGGCTGGGGGTCAAACTAATGCTCCTGTTCTGTTACTGATCAGTTCTTTTTTCATAAGCTTTGTGATAAGACGAGCAGCCTGATCTTCTGATGAAGTGTCAGACTTCTATCAGTTTTGTGCCCTAGCAATATTACAGATGGGATAACAAGGAAGGAAAACAATGGCATGAAAACAGACATGGCTCAGCCTGCCGCTGACTTGGTCAGCTGTTAAAATGCGAATATTTGACCTCTCACTATGAATTTAGACCTGTGATTAAGGCAGATCTCCCAAAGTATATGTACACATCATGTTTATAAGAAGGAGCTTACTGATATGGGTACAGAAATGATGATTGATTTATTCTAGTAGTACCTCCAATGTACTGTAAAAGTAGCCAAGAAAGCATATTCACCACTCAAAAGCTCTTAAGACAAACAAAGATGACATGATGGCCTGAAGAACAGGGTGGAAGTCTTGGATACAGATTGTTCCTGAATGCCCACGTTGTTCTAAGTTGTTTCTGTTGAAGCTAGAAATGAACAGAGAAAATATTGTCTAATATTGTGTAATAGTCTTGCTTAACACTCAGGGGCTGTAGATTTGAAGTAAGTTTGTTTTTTGTAAGTGGAGGAGAAAGGAAATACTGTAAATTGCAGATTTGCTGTTGAAAACTACCAAAGAGAAGGAGGAGGTTTATGTCTTCAAGGGCCCATACCTGTCAGTGAGTGCCAGGCTGTGGGCCTAGGTGGGCATTCTGTGCACTGCTGCTGCTAAATCTCTTAACACTGGTCTTTTGCCTCTTTAGGGAGAATGGGCAGCTGAAGATGGAGCCCAGCACAACACTGCCAGATCAGGAATCAACCAGGGATGCTGGGACCTGCACCAGTGCTGCCCCCACCATGTGGCTGGGAGCTCAGAATGGCTGGTGTGTTCCCCTTGGGCTGGCAGATCTCTGTGTCAGCTCCTTGCTCTGGGCTCTACTTTCCATGTCCACACATCTTTTGTTCACTGCTTATTTCTGGAGAAGGTTTTCATTCCTCATTTCATTTCTCAGCTCAGCATCGTCTGAGATTTAACATCATTTTCTTACCTCACCTCCACCTTTCCTACCAGAAGGGAAGACTCAAACCTGGGCAGGCTGAAGGTGTGGGGCCCTGATGCTAACCCTCCCCAATTTGTTCTGTCTCACAGGCTTTACGTGCACTCAGCTGTGTCCAACTGGAAGAAATGTCTGCACTCAATAAAGCTGAAGGACTCTGTGCTGAGCCTGGTGTAAGTGTGTGTTCCAAGGGATCTGAAGGATACGGTTCAGGACTTCAGTTATGCTTTAGAGGGGGTTAGCAGTTCTTTGTCGTAGACTTAGAGAATCACAGAATGGTTTGGCTTGGAACGGACCTTAAAGATCCTCTTGTTTCAACTCCCTGCCATGAGCAAGTATATCTTCCACTAGATCAGGTTGCTCCAAGCCCCATCCACATTCCCAGCCTTGAACACTTCCAAGGATATGGCAGCCGCAATATTTTTCTTTGCTTTTCTGAGTGCATTGTTTTGTGAGAGAAGTTTCCCAAGGTTTTTTAATGGGAAAACCTCATACCAACCCATTTTCCTGCTCAGTCCTGACCCGATTCAGTGAATACATGACTAGCAATAGCAGGAGGAAGTAAGTGGGGAGGAGAAAGGCAAAATTTCACTGAGAGGTAAATTAGGGGGAATTTGTTGAAAGTGATAGTGTTTGTGTTGTGAAGGAGAAGAATTTCCTCAACAGAAAATTATAGATGTGATGATCTTACTGCAGTGAAGGTAGGAGGTGTGATCTCTTGCAGGATGCTTCTGCAGTGCTAAACTGGCAGAGAATTCTGGAGACTAAGTAAAGATGATGCGCATGGGTGGCAGGAAGAGTTTTTGAGTACCTCACTTCTATGGCATTTTTATGTATTTACTATTCTGTTATTTCAGGCATGTGAAAGGGAGGGTCTTGGTTGCTCTAGCAGATGGAACACTAGCCATATTCCATCGGGGAGAAGGTAAGAATCAATGTAATAGAGAAAACAAAATTTGGCTGAATGTGTAGCAGTGGATTAAATGCTCTTCCAAGGTAAGAAACTTGCTGGCTGCTGGGGTACAAACCGCGAGTTAAAACACATAGCTGTTATACACTTTATCGCTGTCCTAAACCATCTCAGGAGTACTCTAACACCACTTGCTGAACTTTTCTGAACAAAAATGTGTGTAGGTGCTGTGTAGCACATGTGGAGTAAATGTGACACTTTTAGG
Organism: Hylia prasina; assembly: GCA_013397195.1. Taxonomy (NCBI): domain Eukaryota; kingdom Metazoa; phylum Chordata; class Aves; order Passeriformes; family Sylviidae; genus Hylia; species Hylia prasina. Next base: position 17,866 of record VYXD01007167.1, read on the forward strand.
AATACATATGCTGTGCAGTTGTTTGAGGTGCACTTAATAAATTCAATTTCTGGTCCTCTTCACTGCTGTGGGTTTCGTTTCCTGTGGTTTGAGCAGTTTCTTAGCTGTGTTCACATCTGACAGCACATGGGAATTTGCTAGCTGTGACTAATGTTGGCATATAAAGAACTTAATTATTCATTGAGTAGCAGTTCATTCAGCAAGAAGAAATATAGAGATTTCTGGGCCTGTGTAATTCAAATTTTGATTGAGCCTTTGAAGCTTTATCTTATTTCTGATGGGAACAGTTTTGATGTGTCAATGGTCAGGCTTGAGCTCATGAGATAGAGACTTCCTGTTTGTGAAGGACACAATATTTGCCTGGTTAGTTAAAAATAAGAATGAGAGAAGGGAGATCTGATTTCCTTCTCCTGGATTTGACATTTTGGGGGAGTTATGTTGTAAGAGGGAGTAATGTTGGACTGTGATGTGAGGAAGCTTCACTGCAAGGACTGTATGTCCCATTTCCTTTTAAGTTTCTGCATAGTCTTGTTCAGCTGTCTTCCCTCCCACTGGTTTTGTTGTACTTGTTAGAGAAACCTGTTCACTTCATTGCAATAAAGGACGTTTAAATTGGCCTGATTTGAGAGCTGTCACACACCAAACTAAACTGTATCGTTACATGTTTCATAAGTGTAACGCTGTGCCCCAAGCATGAGTCATGGGACAGTCACAGACATAAGCAAACCGAGCATTTGAGTATCAGCTAAGCCTGTATACCCAAATATATATAGAAAGGTAGAGGATTCTGTTGTATGCTCACATGTCATGAAGGAGATGCATCTTACCACACTTGTTTTTCACCTCAGATGGTCAGTGGGATCTCAGTAATTACCACCTGATGGATCTTGGCCACACTCACCACTCCATCCGTTGCATGGCTGTGGTCTATGATAGAGTCTGGTGTGGCTACAAGAACAAAATCCATGTTATACAGCCAAAGACAATGCAGATTGAGGTAAGAGAGCACATATGTTTCTATGCGTGCACACACTTGTGGTGTATTTATTCTTAGAGCTGTTCTCTGCTGCAGTGTGTGAAATTCAGCACCTTTGGGTTGTCATTGCTGACTGCAAGACCAGGACTGTCAGTCTGGGTCATGTTATGATCTAATCTGCCAGGGGATATTTGTTCGTTCCTCCCTTGGCAGAGCATAATTCTATCTGTAAGTCTAATATGACAATTTTCTTTGCCTTTACTAGGGAGTCTATGAGGCCATGTACTGTCTAAACATAGGTGTTCGTTTTACAGTGACTCTTCACGTATAATCTGAGGCTTCTCTATCTATAGGCATTATAGCACAAAGGAACAGTACAGTTAGTAAACCCCTGGGATCCCACTAAAGAAAAAACAATGTTTAGAGCGTTTTGGGTGAAAATCATAACGGTTGTGTTGGTACAAATCTGAGAGTGCTCAAAGTAATTCTAATCAAGGAGAGAAGAAATGATGGATCTGAAGTTCACATTAGTGAGCCAAAGCAGTTTGATCTTTGGAATTTATCTTGGAGTTGTGTGTTTTCCTTTTCTGTTGAGTACATTGAAAGCTCTTGGCATCTAAATGTGCTTGCTCCTGAAGTGGTCTGAAAAGAGCATCAGCTCTGCAAAGCTGCCATACAGCTGCTCAAGCAAAGGACTTTTTGTGTACAGTAGTGAACGGCTGGGATCAGCTGGCATTAACACAGCTTCTCCAAGATCTTTGGAACCCAAACAAGTGATCTCAGTTGAAAATGGAGTACATGTATATGTGGAGTATAGATAATGGCAAAACTTCTGCGAACTCACCTATTTCAGAAATCCTTTGATGCACATCCCCGTCGGGAGAGCCAGGTGCGACAGCTAGCGTGGATTGGAGATGGAGTGTGGGTTTCCATCCGCCTGGACTCCACGCTGAGGCTCTACCATGCCCACAGCCACCAACATCTGCAGGATGTCGACATTGAGCCTTATGTCAGCAAGATGCTGGGTGAGGGTCTGTTGCCTATGGAGCTCAAGACAGAATTTGCCCAAAGAAGACCTTGCCCAAACTCATCACTGACTCCCCAACTCTCATTCATGCTTCCTAGGCACTGGAAAACTGGGCTTCTCCTTCGTGCGGATCACAGCCTTGCTCATCGCTGGCAATCGCCTTTGGGTGGGCACCGGGAACGGTGTTGTCATCTCCATTCCCCTGACTGAGAGTAAGTGACATTTATTGAAAGTGCTCCTGCATCCCCCCTAAAAAAAACCCAAGCTTCTAGGTGCTATTTGTGCAGCGTGACAGGTGGTTCAGGCAGGCTGATGCTTTCCTGACATTTGACACCCTTTAATCATAGCCATGTTCAGGGAGAAGAGCCCAGGGTATGAGCAGCCCTGGACCTTGACAGAGCAGAGTGATGTGAACTGATTCTGTAGCTACTGTGAAACAGGAGAAGCAAAGGTTTGGGAATTGTGGTAAGTCTCCAAAAAGAGGCCATGGGATGAGAAGTCACCAGGAAGATTTCCCTAGAAATTCCATTTTGGCCTAGTCATCTAAATGTCTCCATAGCAATATTTTCCTGAAAGTAAGCTTAGAAAAGCTCCATTTACTCAGATTAAGGCTCAGCTTTATCAGCCAAGTAGAAATAGGTATCCTACATCAAATACAGCCTGGTGAGGGGACCCATCAGTAAGAGAAAATAGGTCAATCTCTGGAGCTGGAAGTTTAGTCAAAGCTCTTACTAATCCTGTTCTGTCCCTGCCTGTCAGCATCTTATTTTGAAGATCTTATCCAGATCACCATGGGGAAATAGGATTTAAGGCTGATTGCAATTGCTTTCAACAGAAAGCAGCCAAATGTATGCTTTCTCACCAATGCTCACAGGAAAGCTGAGAAACAAATAGCTCTTGTGTAAGAAGAGCAAACTTCTTGTAATCCTTCTGGAAATCAGGCTTGGGATGGTCTCCTCTGAGGGCAGTGAAGCTGGATGTGCCTGCGGTTGACACCAGAAAGGCAGTGACACAGTCCTGTTTGCAAAGTTGCATTGCAACTTTGGTCTTGTTTCTGAATTCCTTTCTGAAGCCCATTCTGTCTTAAGGTTGCTGTCCTTGTTCTGAGTTAAAACTAAACTTTTTCCCTAGTGTAAACAGGGAAAAAGTTTAGTTTTAACTCAGAATTGTTTTATCTTTGCGTGTTCCTGTAAAAAATGTGGTAAGCAAGAAAATCTCACCAAAAATGTAACAGTGGATCCTTCTGACACGGTCCCTCTCCCACCTCAGATACCACATTTGACCCTGTATGGTAAGAGCAAAGTGAGCAAGAACAGTGTTAGTATGAACTCATAGAAATTTCTGTGGTGGTTTTTCTAGGTTTTATACTATTTTTGTTGCCCCCAAATTATCTCCCAGTAATCAACTTTTTCTTCTCTCCCATCCTGCCCGTCACTTCCTGTGCCCCTCTGTGTTCCCACTCCCTGCCTGTGCCTAGCTGTAGTCCTCCACCGTGGCCAACTTCTTGGGCTCCGGGGTAAGTCCATTGCCTCCCCTCCTCAGCTGTCATTCCTGTTGCACCCATCTCCCTGTGTAGTCATTCTCCCACCCTTCCATTCTGCCATTCAACTTCTCTCCATCCATTTTTCCTTATCACTCTTGTTTTAAGTTGCGTTTACAGAGACAGTCATATAAATATCCTCATGTCCCACAGCTATAAACAATTTTTTTCATCTCATTGTTGATCCTTCTGGGGTTTTGTGTTAAGAATAATTATTCTTCAACAGTGGTTCCCTTACTGTGGTAGACCAGTTTGAGATGGGGACTTTCCTGGAAAGGTTCATTCAGTCAGAAGCAGGAAGGAGTAGAGTGTTGTTCCAAGGTCTCCCTTGGTCAACCTTTGTTTTCCAAGGATGCTTCTTTCGTCAGTTGCAGGCCAATGGCAGGCTGTGCTATGGTACCTGCGAGCTGTAAGCCATCAAAGAAGATGTTGCACCCAAAGGGACTTGATAAGCATGAAGAATTGTGTAGGTTTGTGCCAGAAAGGAATGAGGATGTTTAGAAGCTGGAGGAATGTTTTTGGGTTTGTTTAGTTGTTCAGTTGTTTGGGGCTTTTTAAGGATGTTGTAAATATTGGTGGGAAAAAATGAACTGTCTGGCTGTTGTTAAGTTTTAATATAAGGTATAATAAGTTTTATTATAAGGTATAAGTTTTAATGTAAGGTATTAATATCCTGCTTTAATAAGGCAGGATCTGAGTTCAGAATCATACCTTTCCAGGGTCAAAAAATAGAGGGGCTTTTTTCTCACTCAAAAACATTCACATGGCTGCCTGGATGAATTATCAACACGTCTCCTCTTTATAAAGCATTTGATCTTAGTTGCAGTAAAAAGCCAGATACTGTACACACACTGACTCATTCTTCCATCTAAGTATTTGTACCTGTCTCACTGTCCTGGCTTGAGCCAGGGAAAAGTCTCTTTTGTCCAAGTCATGTAACTGAAATTCACCCCAAGTTACAACACAGAATTACAGATAATTAATGAAGCAATCAACCTCTTTCACAGAAAAGTGAAAGCTGCCTGGTTTAATATTGTTCCTGTTGTGTTGGAGTCCAGGGCATCCGTTTGGTTGCCCTGGAAGGTCAGGGACTTGGGCAGAGATGTCTGAGACCTGAGCAAGAGGGCTTGATACCTGTACAGGGGGTTTGATACCTGTACAGGGGGCGTCTGAGACCTGTACAGGGGGGTCTTGGATCTGTACAGGGGGGTTGGAGACCCTGGCACAGAGCCCAGGAAGACACTGGCTTTGACTTCAGTCCATGGGAAAAGCTTCCAACAGTAAGAGAGGATCTGCAAGTCACAAAGGTGTGAAAGGCAGTAGTGTAGTTCATCACAAGGTGGAAAATTCTGTAGGTTTGGGTTTTTAGAATGGGAGGTGAATGGGGACAAGATGGAAGATTTAGGGCGGTGCCCTAGGTTCTTCTTCTTCTTCTTTTTCTCCATCTTCTTCTGTGATGGTGGCACTTTCAGATTGATTTGGAGTAAAAACAGACTGTCTAACATAAGTGATAGGTATTGGTATTTTATTGTAAATATAGTACATGTAATTCTTAGTATAAAAACGCTGCCCCAAGGTTGGGGAGTCAGGCATTTGGCAGCGACCTAAGCAGCTGCAAAAACCCAAGCAGGGCAAAAGAAAGAATGTACTAGATAAAAAAGAATAAACAACCTTGAAAAACAGAGCTGACAAATCTCGACTTCTTCTTCAGTATCATGAAGCTTAGAAAAAGACTGTTTTCTAGTATCTCAGGAGTCATTGCAACCCAAAAGAAACCCGAGACTGTTGTACTGATGTGGGTGGACACAGAAGGAAAGCATCTCCCACCCTGAGCTCAGAGCACTGGTCTCTGTTCCTTGGTGAGTGGAAACTGTTACATTCTCAGAGCCTGTTCATGAAGGATAAAGGCCCCTGAGCCCTCCTTGGAAGCTGTGGATGGTGAGCATCTGAAAGATGTTCACTACTGGAGTAGCTGACAATCTAGTGTCATGGTTAAATCAAGAAAAGAGGAAGGATCTCACTCCACTTCTCTGATGGCTCTGAGTGGGCTGAGAGGCTTCACCAGACCCAGAGACTGGTTTCAGCAGCATTGTGTGCTCATGAGCAAAGGACTTGGAAGTTGAGCAATGTCACAAATGTAGAGCAGTAATTCTCCTGCAGGTGCCTTCCGGGGACAGTGTACACTTTGGGTACCTTGCCAACTACAAAAGACCACGGTTGATCCTAGGACAACGGGTTATTTCTGGAGGCTGACAGGATCACTGCTGGTGACACCAGTCTAGCTTGTCCCAGCCTAAAAGAGAGGGACTGTGTAATCTGGTGTGGTCTCTTCCATCACATCATTCATAAAAGACCTTTAAAGAGACCTGCACCTTTTAAGGTTTTCCTTCACAGCTCATGAGTTTTCTCTTTGATTGGGTCCCTTCTGTAAAGGGGACTCAAAGCTATCACTGATGGTGTTCCTGCTCCCTGTCTCCAGCCAACAAGACTTCACCAACCTCTGGAGAGGGCAGTCGCTCTGGTGGGGTCATCCACGTGTATGGTGATGACAGCAGTGACAAATCGGCCAGCAGCTTCATTCCCTACTGCTCCATGGCTCAGGCACAGCTCTGCTTCCATGGCCACCGTGATGCTGTTAAGTTCTTCGTCTCTGTGCCCGGTAAGGACGTGCACAGCCCTCTCTCAGTAGGGGCTTGTCCCTCCATCCCTTTTGTAGTAGGAGCTGGAGCTGGTCTGCAGCACACTAGGGTCCAGGCCATGGCTGGCACTTCTGTGGTTCACACATCTGTGTTTAAACCGGAGTCACTGCCACATTTGACTAGCAGAAAGAATTGGTCTGCGCAATGTGTTTGTGTGCATGTGAACTGTGTGTGGGCTGAGCAGAAGCACCAACAGCACCTCTGTCCTTTCCTAGGCAATGTCCTTGCGACCCTGAACGGGAGTGTGTTGGACAGCCCTTCGGAGAACCCCAGCACAGCAGCCACTGAGACTGAGGGTCAGAAGCTAAAGAATGTGCTGGTGCTGAGTGGAGGAGAAGGGTACATCGATTTCCGAATTGGTAAGTGCCCTTGGTGGGAGGCATCTGGAAAGTTAGTGGGTGCATAGCTGTAGTAATGGAGCGAGGCTTCACTGCTCTGGGGAGCCAAAGGAGAAAAGCCCTGCACTATTTCTCCTGCATCTGGCTGTGAGAGCAAATAAGGATTTTCCTTGCACAGCACAAGGCTGTCAACCTGTGCCCTGCGGCTGCAGTGCTGCACAGCTGTAGTGATGCCTGCAAAATCAAGAACAAAACAACACACTTTTGAGACTGTATTAATATAGGAAGTAATATAAAAGCAGGTCTTTAACTGGAGGCCTCCAGGTGCAATGTACAGACATGATACAGGACATCTACACTTTTGTAAGTTAAACAAATTAGCATATTTTACAAATATTGTCCAATTAGAAGAGCAGTTGGTTAGGTAATTTTCCCCAAGTTCTGCCCCACTGGACTTGGTCCAAGAGCTTTGCCCTACATTTATTATCTCTATGATACATGTTAAAAAGCAGTATGTCTTTAGTTGACTAAAGAGGCAAGACTAAATAGTATTTCAGGAATGTTTTAGAAGGTTAGCTTACTGTTCTAAAATGTAGGGGAAAAGGGTAGGAAAAGTACTGGGAGCTACAGCCATGCATTAGCAATCTACAAAGGTACAAAAATATGAAAACTATCATAAAATAGCATCAGTATGAATGGCTTTGGAAAGAACAAACTTACCTGTGCCACTGGCTCCAAACATTGCTGCCCCACTATGATCACCTGTGCTGTTGAGGGTGCTCTGTGTATAAAAATTGGCTTCCCTGAAAGGAAGAGTGGTTTTTGCTGCTGCTGAAGCTAGTCTGTCCCATCCATGCAGTCCACCTTCAGAAAAGAATGGGGTTATTGTAAATGTTCTCCAGGCACAGAGAAAGATCTCAGCTCACAGTGTATGTTACCAGACTGCTGGGACTCTGAAAAGGGTATTGGCCTCTTTGGAGTATTCCAGAGCAATGCACTATGACATTTTATTTCTGCCATTTTTACTCTCTGTGTTCTCTCTTCAGGGGATGGGGAAGATGATGAGACAGAAGAGAATGCAGGAGATGCCACCCAGGTGAAGCCAGTACTTTCCAAGGCTGAACGGAGCCACATTATTGTGTGGCAGGTATCATACATCCCTGAGTGAGAATTCCTCTTTTCCCACAATGTAAGTTTCCCTCCTCCCGCCCAAATGCCACAATGTACATACAGAATGCCTGCATTATAACTCCTGCTGGAAACTGACCCTGGACAACTGCAACGGTTCCTGCCTTGGACTGTGACCCCTTGAACCTCTGAACTTCCAGCTTTCATCTCGGGCCAGTATGCTTTTGGCGTGGTTAGGTTCTTGTTCTGCTGTGGAGCCGGCATCTAAAAGGAGAGAAATGGCAGTAAACCATGAAGTGAGCTTGGAGCCAGGACTGTGAGAAACTTTTGCCCAGTGTCAGGAGGTGCAGCTGGAGGGGGGTGGCTCAGGTTCTTGGGTAGGTTGCCTCACTCCCACCTGCATGAGAAAGAAGTGTGTCCCCCAGGCATTCCCTGCCAAAGCAGTGATGGTGAATCACTTCTGCAGCATCCCAGCAGAAATCCTTCTAGTTAACCAGTAGACTCTTCATCTTACCCTTATTCACCCTTAAGCACAGAATAACATCCTCTGGACTTGGAGCATCCAAGGGTCCAAGGAACCCTCCAAAGAGCATCATGGTTTCAGCAGCACTGCAGCTGTGGGACTAGAGAAGGCAGCAGCACTCTCACTGTGGGGGTCATATCCTCCATCTTTGCTGGGGGAAAATCTCTTCCTCTGCTGCTGCTGATGCCTCAGCAGTCATGTGCTGGGTGCCTACCTGTGTGTGTCCCAAGAGAATTGTTTGGTGGGCTCAGATGGGATATGGGTCTTTGATTGTTAAGGCCAAACAGCTGTAGTAACGTTGCTTTTTTAAGACCAGAAAAGGCAACACTTTTAACTCTCCCTTCCATAAATGCCATACAGTAAAGAATTCCTGAGTTCATTCTGAAAGGTTAATGTGGTGGTTATTTCTGCATTGTATTTGGTGGCTTTTAAAAGACAGGCGAGGGCAGAAGGTGTTGATCTGCTGTGAGTTCTCCATTAACACACAGAGATTGCCTCATCTCAAGGCTGTGTCTCCTTTTTAGGACATGCTGAAAGGAGATCTCTTTTCACAAAGACTTGGAAAACAGAGTCTTGGCAGTTGGTTACGAAAGACTGGACAAGTGCAGTAAAGGCTGTGTCTCACCTGATGTCACCCAGAAAAACGAATTGAGGCTAGATTCCTGACATCTTTTATCTAACATCACAAGCACTGACTATGCCAGTAAGTAGTCTGAAAAGCTGGAATTTTCTGACTCCTGGAAAGAATTGACAGCCCCCAAGAGAAGTGGTGATAGCCCTTTCTGTCTAAGTAGTGCTGAGTGACTGCAGATGTACATCCTGCTTACAAAAGAAGCAGCAAAAAGTGGGGCCAGGGAGAGTGGTTTTGAGCTCAAGATGCAGAATATGGAAGTTCCAAGTGTAGATGCAATGGTGTGTTCTCCCTTTCTGACACTGTCCCACAAGGACAGATTCTGTGTCCCTTGAATATTCTTTTGTGGGTGTGCAGGACTAGAGCAAGTTGCATTTGTTAGTGATGAATTTGGAAGCTCCTGGTTGTCCCTGACCTGTACAGCACTCCAGGGTTCACAGAGATGTCCTTGTGACAGTATGGAGACAGCTGGGCAAGCCTCCATCTCTGGAAAGCTCCCCACTGTGTCCTGTGCTTGCTGCCATGGAGCAGGCTTGCAGGTCCTGGTGTGCTGCAGGGATGCTATATTCCCAGGGGATGATCTAACATGTGGCATCTCTCCTGACACAGCAGCACTGAAACAATTTTTGTATCCACACTTCAGGAAGGATTGAGGCATACATTTTCCCTGCAAGAAAGCAAGAGACATCTCTGGTGAACAGAGGCCTCAGTCAGCCACAGTGGTGCCCGTGCTACATGTGAGCAGTGCTGGTGACATGCACCCACCACACCACTCCTCCCCAGGGCAGAAATCCAGCCAGAGGGCATCTTCCAGGCATCCACATACTGGGCTCTGTGACTGGCAGGAGGTTAAGAGATACTTGGAGCCACCACCTGAATGTTGGGGGGCCTTTCACCAGGGACATTTCACTGGGGCACTGCTGACCATGCCAGGCTTCTCATTCACTTTCACCATATGCTTTCTGCTAGGAAGACTGCTTTGGATCCCAACACAGAGTGCATTGAAGTTACCAATATAACAGTTAGAGCAGAGACTCCACTGTCATGTAACAGTTCATCAGTTGGGGCCAGGCAAATTCAGAATTTGGGCTAATGGAAGGGAAGAAACCAGCCCTGGTAGAGTTCAGTTCCTTAGCTCTGTCAACTCTTTCATAAGAAAGTCAGAATTGCAACATTTCTACCACTGACTGTTCTGTATCTGGTTTGAGCAGTTGAAGGGACAGCAGTTGGTCTCCTGTCACCCACTGGGCCCTAACAACACGAGGAAATCTCCCATCAGGTTCTTTTCCAGCTCAGTGCCATGTTTTCCTCCAAGAGAAGCACATGGCCCAGGGGGGCAGCTGCAGGAGGGAGACCCAGCCTCTGCTGATAGCTCCTGTGGCCTTGGGTGGCTGCTGGGCATCAAGGTGAGGACTGGCTTCAGAACGCTTCTCTGTCATATCTCCACTGTGATGTATGTAAAGTATCTTGTATGTTACGAAAGGATTTTTAAAAGTGTCTTAAGGCCTGTAAACTCCGCTGTTTGGTCTGAAGATGGCATTCTGTAAAGAGCCTGCTGTACGAATACATTCCTGTGCTTTGTCTCCTATGCTATCAACAACAAACTGTATCTGTTCTGTATGTAATAAACACGTTAACATCAGCTTGGGCAGTTTGTTGTGTTCCTATGAAGGCATTGGGATTGCTGATTAGTCTTTAACAGGACACTTGCAAGGGTGGGAATGCAGTTCAAGTGTTCCCTGTTGAGCAGTTTAGTGGCAAGAAATGAAATGTGGATAGCTCACAAGGTCAGAGCAGAAGGGGCTGGTCCAGCAAGCAACAGTGCAATCTGTAGCTTGTACCAGTGGCAGAAATAAAAGGTAGAAATATAAGGTGGCACAACTTCAGAAATAAAAGCTGGAGCAGAGAAGCATTCACCCGCTGGCTTGCTGCAACTTTAGTTGGGGTGGCTCGCTCAGGTGAACTGCCAGGGATAACACATCAGGTCAGTTTTCGACACTACAGGGTGGCACTTCACAGTCCCATAGGCTGGTGATATCAGCATCATTCGACTGCAAGGAGCCCCTCAGTCCCAGCAGCATTTGGACAGCATAGTTACTTTGTAGAACTGCACTGATTCAAGGGCTAGACATGGCAGTGTACAAGGGAACCATGTCCTTAAGACTGGAGAAGAGCTCTAGGATCTTCTGCCCTGAGCAGGGAGCCCTAAGGCAAGTCACCTCCATGACCAACACAAGCACTGTGGTGTGGCACAGGCCAGGGTGTAAGTACAACTGGCAATGCCTCTGCAGTTAATGGAGGCACCTTAACGAGGTTTGGAACACATGCTGTGATCCATCCTAAATCCCTGGGGCTGCACCCTTCAAAACAGACAGGAGCTGTTTGAGCAGGGCCCTGGATGAAGTACAGCTGTGTCTGGTGACTAAGGAAGCCGGTCACTGCCAACACCCTTCAAACAATCCCCCCATGTTGGCAAACTATCTGTGAGGTAAGATGTAGTATGTGTAACATACAAGCTGGGGAGGCCCATCGGAGCTCACAACATGTTCCAGGCATGGAATCCAATACCTGGCAAACAGGCTGTGCAGCTTCCCAGAACGGACCTTTACTATCAGGGTAAGGCTCCCAAGCTGCCCAGGGCTCTGTGGGAAGACACCCATTCCCTCAGGTGTTATCACCCTGAGCTCATCAGCAGGTCCTAAGTGTCCTGATCAGTGCCACCTAGACCCCCACCTGTACAGGGGCCCTTCCCTCCTGTGGCCCAGGAGCCTCATTCAAGCACAGCCTGGGGTCTTAACCTGTGTCTGTCTCCAGCCACTCGTGGACAGACTCCTTGGACCTGGGGAGCTGGATTTTGACTACATCATCTTCAGAGATCCCGCCCCACCCAAGCTGCTGCGTGAGTCTATGCCTTACCAGCTCCATCTGCTTTTGCTGCTGGCTTAGCTTCCTGGTATACTTTGGTCATGGGTCATTGCTTGCTTTTCTGGGGCTGCTGCAAGGAGCACTTGGGCCTGCCCACTGTGGTCAGATTCTGTGTTCACCCCTCAGGGAGACACTCCCTCTGCTGGTGCTACATTCAGATCCGGGCTGAAAAAAACTACACCTCCCTCCCATCTCCCTTGTTCTTGGTTTGTGTTTAGTAGTACCTCAATCATGGTGATGACAGGAAGATACCAGCTCAGCTCAGTGCCCAGCAGTGGAGACCACGGCAATCAGACAAACTACCTTCCAGCCACAGCAACTGCCATGGGAAGGCTCACAGCCTCAAACTGTGCCTTTAACACTACTGATTCTCCCTCCCCTGGATTTTCCCATTCCTTCTGAAGCCAGAGAACTAGATCTGGCACATGCTCTGCAGTGTTCCTGCCACAAGGAGGCAGGCTCAGTTCTTCAGACTCTGCTCCTTGTCACAGGACCAGCTTTTAACTCACAATAAAAGCCTTCCTTAATATCCCATAGCATCTTAATCCTTCAGGAGTCTCTGGTGAAGAACTGTAGATTTCTGGTCTGCGCGCCGATGGTAATATAAAGTTGGAGACAGAGTGCTCTCAGGACACGTGGTTTATTTGCAGGGACCAGCAGCTGCCAATCTCCAGCTGATCGCGGTCCTCCCAGAGAGAGTCCAGAGGGAGAGCAAGAGATCAAGAGAGAGCGTTTCCCCCTTACAGTCAGTTTTATCCCATTCTATGTTGAATATTCTAGTTTACAATAACCAATCCATTGTGAGACACAGACCTTACAAGATTTACATACAGCCTATGGGAGCAACAAGATCTACATAAGGCACTACCTCCTAAACATTCAGATGCTAATTTCTAAGATACCTTCTTCTTACCTTAACAGTGCCCTCCACCCATGGGTCTCTGGGCCTGTCTGAGGTATTGCTCAATCCTGCCTTGTGGTGAGGCCTATTCACATTTCAAAAACTGCCTTCATTTCCAATTCCCTTACAGGTTTTCTGTTTTCAGGACCTGTTGCTAGACAATCATTTTTTAAAAGATTTCTCTGTGTCACCTTCCCCAACAAAGAACCCTATGGAAATACAGGTAGCTGGTATCAATCTGTGTGCTGCCTTGATGACAGCGATTTCCTGCTGGCTGGGAGCACATGTTCCTAGCCTCATCCAGGCCACACATACTGGGTGGAGGAGAGTCTAGTTTGTGCTCTCCCTCACTAAAGCCCTTCAGGCTATTTGTGGTTTCAGGATGCTGCAGTAAACAGAACACGACCTCCTGAGTACCTGCAGACACAAGAACTAAACACTTAGTTCTGCAGGCAATTGATCTATAGAGCTGAACAGCTCTGGTGCTCCCTCCACCCACACCCAGATCAGACCCTCCAACAGCCTTTGACACAGCAGCAGCACCCGCAACCACTGCAAGAGAAGATGAAACACCAGGAACTGTGCTCAAGAGCTGCATGTTTTAATGTTCACAACATGCTGCCCTAGAACAGGGGTCATTTACAATTGGCTTCAAATGCTAAGAGCCAATCCCACTTCCTTGCATCACCAGAACTAAAACAGTTTCTCCTCTCTCTTGACAGCCATCTTTGGGAGTAAGAGATAGGTATCTTTGGATTGTCTTACTACTGAAGTCATGTTCCTCACTTCTTGTTCACAGCCTTCACATGCAAGTAATCCAGAACATTCTGCAGCTTTCAGAGAACCAGAGCTGTGCCTGGTTCTGCTGTGCCTGAGCTAATGGCTCTGTTATTTGGCTGTCATGAAAAAAATTTAATGAGTTTTCTTAGAACTGTGCTGCAGAATTAAGGAAACATTTATTTCCACTTGCAGATACATTTTTTTACAGCTCTGTGAAATACTGTGATATTCACAGTCATTTTTCTGTGATTCATGCAGGATCCAAGTAACATAAAAAATTTTATGCTCCAAAGAACTGCAGCTGGCTGACTGGAACTGTGTATTTAGAGACTATCTAGGGAACCAAGAAGACTCCTCTGCTGATTGAAACCAGAAAGAGTCTGAATATACCTGCATCTTCCCTTTCAGATAAGGTGACTGTATAGGGCTGAGAAGAAAGCTGGAAACATCCTACCACAATGGGCACACAGGGGCTCTGTAAGACCCCTTGCACACTGGGCTTCTAACAGGCAGTGAGAGCATGTGGGATGCTTAGGACACAGAACAAGTCTTTATACCAATGTCCCTGTAGCTTTTCTCTTTGCCCGCTCTTGGGGAGAGGCTAGCACCTTCTCCAGATCAATAATTGGCTCTTCTGTGACTGGTTTTCCCTCCTTCTGCCACTGTGCAAGGATCATGGCTCGGAGCAGTGGTGGGTATGGCAGGAACCGAACGGTCTCCTCAGACACTGGGGTGAATTTCTTGAAGGCCTTCTCCTCGTGTTTAGGCACCATACGCCAGTCATGGTACATGGCTTTGTCAATCTCCCTCACTTCCTCTTCAGTTTTGCCTGGGAAAAGATTATAAACACCAGTGGCTAACACCATCACCGTAAACTGCCTCCAGACACAGTAAGTGTTAACTCTTTGGCACCCAAAATGCTACAACAGGCAAGAATAAACAGTTTTCAAAGGGCTGGACAAATTATTCCCTGCTATTCTATAGGATAACACTTCTGTCCTTGATAATCAAAACAGAAATAGGCTAGAAGGACTACAGGCAAGATGTTCCACCCATGTGGGTGACTCCCTCTGTTGAAGTTTTCCTTTGTCTCTCTCAAATTCTGTTTCCATGGCTATGGAATAAGAGTAATTTCTCCCTACACTGATGAAACCTTCCTGGAAAACTAAGACTTAAAAGTACTCAACAACTTAAAAACTTTTGAATGAATACTATTTCAGTAATACCAGAAAGGGAAAATTGTATACTTAATATAAAGCAGCTCTAAAAAGGAGAATTCATTTATACAACTCCAATTGTTAATTTAGAATTCCAGTAACACACCTTAATTCCCATTGCACTTTTTCCCTTTTAGTGACAGTTTTAATTGGAATACCCTCATGCTCATACCGTGTCTTGCTTTGAAAGTTTCAGAATAGTCTGTCAGCTCAATACACTTTTAGTGCTGCTGTTCCCCAAGGTCATATTGATCTGGCTCTCCCACAGCATTCCTTGGAAAGACGTTCCGAAAGGGCTAGATCCCAGCTTTTGAAACGCGGGGATCTTATTTTCCCATTGGAAGATCTGAGAAAAACAAATTTCCCAGGCAGAAAGCCAACGGTTTCCCTACCACCCTCACGCACCCCCGTGCTCTCTAGCCCTGCCCCCACGTGTGGGGAAAACGAACCGGTTTTACCTTTGAAGGTCAGGTAGCCCCAGGCTCTTCCATGGTCCATGTTCTGCAAAGAAAAGAGGAACCTGTTGAGGGTGGGTCGCGGCGGAGCGGAGGCGGGAGCTCCGCAGGGCGCGGCGGGGCGGCGGGCGTCACGGGGCAGTACCTCGGCCACGTAGTCCGCCTTCACCTTGGTGATGACCCAGTAGCAGGGCTCGTCGTGCGCCCACAGCCAGGACTTGCGGGTGACGGTGCGGCCCACGCCGAAGCGCGGCAGGCGGCAGAGCAGCGCGAACAGCCGGTTCTCGTTCCTCACGTCCTCCCAGGCCCGCACGGGCAGCCGTTTCTGCGTCAGCGGCCGCCGCATGGTCTCGTAGTCCACGGCGAAGCGCTGAGAATCCCGCGGCCGATCCTTCAGCGCCCGGTACTCGCGGATCTTCTTGGCCATGGCGGCAATGGGCCGGTGCAGCTTCTTGCGGGCCATGGCGGCGGCCGAGGGTGCGGAGCCGAGCAGAACAGAGCGCCGCACCGGGCCCCACCGTTCCCGCCTCTCCCGGAAGTCGTGCCGGGCCCTGCGGAAGTCGTCCCACCTGTCGTCACGGACAGCCTCAGCGTTCCGCGTGGCCCTGCCGCCCGCGGTGGGTGCTCTCAGGCTGCTTCCCGCGAGCGTATGGCGTGCCGCGGCCCCTCGCTGTGGTGCTGGGCGGCTCTCGGGGGAGCCGCGCTTAGTTGCCGAGATGCATCTAAACAGCATCTGGTTTAGAAAAATCTGACTAGATTCAGCTGTGCCAGGGAACCTTCAAAGCCTGAGTAAACCAGGTTTTAGGAAGATTAAAGCAACAGGTCTGGCTCAGGTCTTCAGTCAGGCTGGGCCACGAGCAGCTGTCATGGAACTCCGTACGGGGATGAGACAAATTTCTCTGAGCTGCTCCAGCCATGGAATGCCAGCACAGTGAGACCACACTTTTAATGAGTAGACTTTAAGCCTTTAAGCAGAAACTGCACAGGTTAGCCCCTGCATTTTGGCTATAGACTGGTAAATTAAATCTGACAGAAGAGGGTTTTTTTTTTCTTTGAAATCCATACTTTAAATCAAAGGAAGCACAGCAATGGAAGCATTGCTGCAAAGTCCTATACTGAAGGCACTCAGGATACTGAGTGGGTTTTTTCCAGCATTCAAGATCAATATGTGAGGATAAAGGGGTGTGTTCTCGTGTGCTACACATAAAAAAGTAAACCACACATTAAAAAGGCTGACAATGTTCTTAAGACTAATATGGTGCATCTCTCGAAAAAACACAGGGGCATAGGAGTAAACAATAAATAAAAGGAGGTACCTCTCTAATTAAAGTTGAGAAACACCCGTTTAGAATAAAATACTTGATCTCAATCCACCCAGATTTGGCGGAAATAGCAGAGCAGTTAAACCACTTATTACAGGGGAGTTGGGAGCTTGTACCCAGGGGTTGTGCAGCACAAGGATCATGCTCGTGTCCGTTCAAGATACCTCGACATCAGTTTCTGTGAGTCCACAGAGCAGAAGAGGTGACAAGAATGTTTGAAAAAAAGTGAAATGTGCTTTATTAGATGGACAGAAATGAAAGACATCACCACACGCAGCAAATTATCAAGGAAAACGACGCACCTCCACAACAGCCGACCACATAAGGCGTCTCCCCCTACCCGGACAAACGAACACAAATCATAGAACAAACCCACCCCTTCCTGGTGTGGCCCCGCGGGGCTAGCGAGGGATACATATGTAATCCGAGGGCAGCGAGCAGCAGCGGAGCCCTTCGGTTACTGCTTCTTACGGGGAATGCTATCAAAGGAACCGCTGTTAATTCGGGGGTGCTGCGGTGCCCTTCGCTGCTCCGGCACAAACACCGGCCCCGCCGGGGGGGAGGGCAGCCACCACCAGAGTGGCCCAGCAGAGTAACATCGCCCCACGAGCCGCCACTTCCCACGATGCGCTTAGCACACAGCGTTCCTTCCACCGACACTTTCGACAATGCGCTCCGTACCGAGCTCCAGCGCAACAAACCCTTCGACTCCACGTCCGGCGGGCGGCCGGCCCCGAGAGCGTCCAACAGAGGGGCCGGCTGAGCCCCGGTCCTGCCTCGGCCCCGCCCCGCGCGCCAATGGGAGCCGCCACCGTCACGACGAGAAGGGAGAGGGGGGCGGCCGCTGACAGACCTCCCACCCACGTGACGGCCCGCCTGCCCACGTGACGCACCCACCCAATGGGCGCGGCCACCGCCCCCTTCCCCCTGCTCGCGTTCCCGGCAGCCCCCGCGCGGCGCGGCCGGTCTGTGTCGGTAAGATGGCGGCCGTGAGTCTGAGGCTCGGAGACCTGGTCTGGTGAGTGGTGGCGCAGGCTGGGCGGCGGCTGCGGAGCATGGCGGGCCGGGCGCTTTTAGCGGAATCAGGCTGCGGCTGCGGAGATGTAGGCGGGGCTGTACCCGGCCCTGAGAGCGACGCAGCAGGAGCCGAGTCGGGCTGGGCCGCGTTGGGCGCTGTCAGCCCCCGGTCGACTCCGGAGAACGGCTGCGGACTGGGTGGGGCTTGGCAGGGCAGGGCAGTGGTGGGACGGCTGCCGGGTTGCAGGTATCGCTGCCGCCGTCCCTCGGGAGGTGTGGGCGGAGCTGCGGGAGCCAGCCCGCAGCCAGGGCACTGGGCCGGCGGGAGGCGGGCGGGGCTCTGAGCCGGGCCGGCACGGGAGGCTGGCGGGGGCGGTGTATGACGGAAGCTCTTTCAGATGGAGGGATGAAGGAAGCGGGACGGAAGGACGAGCGCTGCAGGGTTCCCTTGTAAGCGCGGGCTTACCTCCCGAGGATGCGAAAAGGTTTAGAGTTAGAAGGTGTTTAGTGAGAGCCACGGCACCGTTTCTTGTTAATGCTTCAATGAAGCAACACAACAATCCAGCGTTTCCTTGCAGGTTGGGGTGTCCCTGTGGAAGGCCCCAGAAGCCATTTCCCCTTGTCACTGCGGTCTTACCCTCAGATAGTCAGAGCTGTGATTTTGCGTTTCCCGGTCGGGAGACGTGAGAGCATTCCACCGCGCCCTGTAAGCATCGATTAAGTGCACAGGTTCTGCTGTGCTGGATGGGCTAGGTTGTCCTGCCAGGGCTCAAAAAAGTAGCTAATTCCCAACACATAAATGCATGCATTTATACTGATAACTCAGATAAAAAGCATGTGCTTCAGGCTGTGATAACTGCACCTCATCTGGAAACTTTTCAGTGCTGGGAAATTGTCTAATTCATATAGTAAAATAAGTAAAGATTAGTTACTTTTAGCATATTTCTTTCATATGAGAATTTGAGGAGTGTTCTGCTCTGTGTTGGAATGCAGATTATCTTGCTTTAGTTCTGTATGCGGCAGGCAGGTGCTGTCCCTAGAGCTGTCGCAGGGAACTTTAACAATTAGACAGCAACAGCAGAAACGGTTTGCTGAATCTTTTTCTCAGTATAGGAATAGGAGCATTGAATATGAGACATGGTCATGGTCACAGCTCTTGGCAGTGTTCCTGCTTGCCCCTGCCTTCTGAATCCTCTGTGCAGCATTGCCATCTCAAGGGTGCTGCAGTACCACTTGCTGAGAAGTTTTGTGTCAGGAGCTGTTGGGCCCCACAGGTTCTTTGCCTGTCTCTCTCAAGACCGTTACTAATGAGGTTTTGTGAATACTGCAGCACAAGTTAGTGAACTAAGGAAAAAGCTTACCAGGAAAGTTGGTGAGCTGAGGGCTAAGACTAATGTCTCTTCCTTCTCTGTGATTATTTCTAGTATTGCCTAGTTTTCATAATGGAAACATTTGCAAGTGTAGAAAGTAAACTTCCTGCCTTTCTTTTATGGCTCTTCATATTTTCTGTTAGTGTGGTGGTGAGCACCTGAAGAAAGTGATAGTGGAACACCTGTTGAGGGGATCCTGCCATTAATGCTTTCTGGTGAGAATCAGAACCTCAGCTTGCTGAGCTGGGAGTGCGTGGCTGCTCTGCTCAACAACTGCTCCAGACAGGTGGATAGAAGTTCTCAACCTGAGCTTTGATCTGATTGCCTGCCTCAGTGCTTTTTTTCAGTTCCATGTGAAGAAATCTCCACACTTACGGTGCTACAGTGCCTGTTACTCTTGTATCTTGCACGCAGTATAGCTGCTGCTCTTCTCTTCCGTTCTGAGAGTCCAGCAAGGTCAAACAGACTGTCCAGAAACCTGAGTTAGGTGCAGATGTCAGCCATGTGTCCTGCCTTGCACAGAAGGTTTTGACTGTAAATTGTAACTCTCTTAATATGAAAAGTGTGGCATAATGTGAAAAAGCAGACACTGGGATAGTTGGTTTTTTTCCCTCTGGTTCCAGTGCCTAATACTTTGTTTTTGCTCTAGGGGGAAGCTGGGCCGTTACCCTCCATGGCCAGGGAAGGTGAGGTTTGTTTATGTTTATTATTGCTTTCTTCATTTTTCACAGTTTGTGGGGGTTTTTTGCGTGAGTGTGGGGGGGTTTTTTTGTGTTTTCCTTCTGTGTAGAGAAAGCTTTGCCTGAAAGCATTTCAGTTGGATTAATATTGGGTTTCTTGTTTGTTATATACCCCACAAATCTAACGTGTGAACTAGTTTAGGGCTTTATTTAATCTATTATCTCAGTCTGTCAGTAACAGCTGGTAGTTCATGTAGAATGAAAAGCAAACAGAGAGCCAGCTCTGCAACTGGTTACGTTTCCCAAAATTAGTTGTTTAATCCCTGTCGCTTTCTGCAAGACACGTTTCTTTTCTTCCATAGTAAGTTGGTTAACCGTATTGTATTAAATAATAGAAGTAAGGAGTCTGGCTTCTCAAGATACTGTTTTAGAGCTGTGGTTTTTGAGAATTATCTGGGGTAGTTTGGTCCTACTTCTGGTTTGGTTGGGTTTTTTTCTGATTAAAGATTCAGAAAAATGAATTTTATATGCCATTTTATTATTTCTACGCTGAAGGACCTTTCTTTTATGTTGTTTGAGGGCTAAGCATGCTGAGGTAACAGCATGAGTCCAGGAAAAGAATTGTCAGTGTGACTGACAAACTATAAACAGTTGGTTATTGCGTCAACACCAGGCTCCTCTGCAGGTGTCACCTGTGTAACTGAATGATAGCTTTTCTCCTTACTAACACTTTAAATTTGATAAGCAATCTATTCTGGGACTAAAGACAAAGTTTAAATTTTAAGGGTTACCTAAGTGGAACAATTTTTTATTAATGCGACTTATCTTCCTAATCAGAGTTTTAATAAATCTACAATAGCTGAATACTGGATGGTAAAATCAAAATTTGTCACCATGTGCTTTTTAATTTTGATTTCTAATCACCTTCAGATTGTTAACCCACCTAAAGACCTGAAGAAACCTCGAGGGAAAAAGTGCTTCTTTGTGAAGTTCTTTGGAACAGAAGATCAGTATGTAATTGCTTGTTTCCGTCTGGGGAAAATATTGTACCACATAACATGGATATTTTGTGGAAGAAATATTTACTAATTTTTTTTTATGGAAGAAGTATTTACTAATATTACAGTGCAATGTAGTGTTGTAAAGGATTCTCTTTGAACCATGCAATAAAAGAAATTCAAGTATTATTGCATGCTATAGCTGCTCACTGGGGTGTATGAAGGCTGAAAACTTACCTTAGGATCTGAGTTGCTGCTGTCATGATAGCTTGCCACTTTTAGGTGTGATGTGGCTGTGTTAGATTTCGGTGTGTAACCATGAATGAGAAAGGTACAGCTCAGAGTATTCTTTTATTTTGCTGCCAGAGGAATAAAATTAACTATATAATTGCCATTTGTGAAAGAATAGATGTCCTACCTGCTGACTGAAAACATTCTTACTGTGCTTTTGGAGGACTTCACAGTATAAGAGAGCCAGAACTGTTTTAGACTTCCTTTTTGCGAGGCAGAATGTAATGATTTTAAATGTGAACAAAATCATAGTTGTCTTAGATTTAAATGATTACAAACTAGGGGAAAAGCCCAACAAAAAATAAGCCCCTAAGAACTTGGATATTTAGTGAAACTGAAAATTATTTTCATAATTTTTCAGTTTTCTTCTTTATTTAATGCTATTTCCTATTAAGTCATGGAATAAAGAGGAAAATTGCAAATATCTGTGGAAGACCAAAAAGCTCTTTACTTTTTGGAAGAAAGATGACAAGAACTGAGACCATGTGATGAGTGTCTCTTAAGGAAATTATTTTTCACTGCTAAATTATTTTTGTTTAATATTTAAAAATATTTTTTCATTAAGAAATGAGGTCTAAACTTCATGGAATAGTAGTGAATGCTGCATACTAATGGGAATGTTTGGATCTCTAGTAACTTGAGGCAGGTGAAGGTTGATTTGAGGGCAGAGAATGTTTTTTGGTGGTGTTACTAAATATGGTTATTTGAGCTAATAAATTCTGAGTTGAAGTGGATTATTTCTGTCCTGATTATTTCTGTCCTGATTATTTGTTCTCAGTTCTTGTATTTCACATTATTGAATCAAATACAGATTTTTTGGTATTAAGACAAGTGGTAAAATGTCTTGGATTTCTGTCTGAGATCAATAACATGATTGCAAATGAAGAGTTCAGAGCTGCAAAATAATTGGCATGTATTACAAGATTCTAGAGCTCTGGCCAGGGCAAATTCAGTCATCTGGCACAGAAAGGCAGTGTGGTTTTTGTAGTGTAGCCTCCTCCACTGATCCAGCTTGTGAAATTTAATTATATCATACTAGATAATAGATGAAGTAGAAAGTTGCTTGCTTTGATTGGCATACCCTACCTGAAAATTGAATAGAAATAAATACTATCACATTTCTTTCAATTAATGTTGATAGGGAGAAGAGAGAGAAGCTTGTATGCCTCTTCTGTCCTGACTTGGAACTTCAAAAGGCTGTGCTGGTTAGAACTGTGCTGTTCTAACCAGTGTGTTGCTTGAGAAAGTTCTCACGTTTGAGCATAATCAGTGAGCCAAGTCAGGAAAAATGTAAATGATTTTGCTTCAAATGTGAAGAGAAAAATCCCTGTACTTATTTTGTACCAGTAAACTAGTGGGTTTTGCAAATACTTTTTTCAGATGTGTGTATAAACAGGACTTGGAAATACATAACTACGAGAATGTCACCACCTTATGAATAGTCTGAGGAATAGCAGAGTGCAGAGCTGTCACTGTTGAAGGGGTGATGTGGAGCATGCTTACCCATACTGATGGTGTAGTGCATGTAGCTTCTTTTTTTAGCACCTCACTTTTTCTACCATATTTGTGCTGTAGGATGGCATTTCTGTATCATGGATCAATTGCTGCAGTTCCTGTATTACTGCCTTAACCTTTGAGGTTAAACAGGAGAGGATGTTGTCATCAGCTGTTCACCTCTTGTCCAGTGTGTGTAGGGCAGAGGTGATTCCTCTACCTTAATGTGTCATGTTTCTGGGTACAGTCCCTCCCGTGAACTTCTTAGGGTTGCTGCCAGCCAGTTTTGTGGAGAGGTAGGCAGTCTTGGGCCCTATTTTAGTCTTTCCTTCTGAGGATTCCTAGGTGCCTGCTGTGGCCAGAAATGCCCCTGTTCCAGGCTGGATGCAAATTGTTCCCTCCTGACTCATGTCAGGCTTTGGTTTGTCATACTAAATGTTAAGGAGAAAGATGTTTAGAAGTAAAAATGGATATGCATGAGCAGAGGGGTAAATAAAAACATGAGTGGTTTTGGTGTAGTGTGTAAGTTCTGTTTATTTGTGAAATTCTGGCTATATTAGGATACAGCACAGAGGAAATGCATTTTCATTTTCCTGCAAATTGATTACCATGTACTGTGCCTGTGCAATGCTGGAGTGACTAAGGGAATAGATTAACTGGAAAGCTTTGAGTAGTTTTGGTCCAAGACACACAGGTGACAACACGAGTGCATTCAGACTGTTCTCTAGGTCCTGGCTTTTGATAAATTTTCTACTGAGCTCTGTGCACTATGTATAAATTGGTGATATTAGTTTCTCCTGTAACTTCCAAAGGAATGGGTTTTCTGGAAGATAAGGATTCTCTACCCATGAAAGCAGATTTTGCCTGTATTTAGACTGTGAGGTACATACATACATGCTTTATCATAGTGAAAGCCACCTTGATGTTCATAGTAGTGATGTAATAGCCTTGTCCTATTCTAAGTGATTCACAATTGTGTGAATTGTGATTGTGTATCACAATTAAGGTAATCATGTAATCTCTTTATTACCTTGTTCTCCAAATTAATAAGGAGTTTTTTTTAGTCTGCCTAGGAATTGTTTTTCCAAGTGTCTCTTCTTAGAGTAAGTCACACTAAAAGGATTCTTTATCTAAAATCAAGAACAGTTGATGTTTCCTGCCCATAGACCTGACAAGCAGGTAATTGTAACAACATCCATTACAGGAATCTAAACAACAATTTTAATTTAGAAGTGGAACTCAGACCTCATATATGTGCTTCTCAGATAGTACTTAAAATCCTCCCGTTTTATTATTTCCATGCTGCAGTCTTGTTGTACAAAATCTGCTGTATATGTACATTTATTGCTTTCAGTAGTTAAAACTTGCAGACTGGTTGGCCTGCCAGTGTGCATCATGCAGTTCAAAATACTTATACATTTTTTGGCCTGCTTACAAATTCATTATGACATTTGTCAAAACTAAAAATATCATTGAGTTGAAGGTATCTTTCTACTGTGATTCTATAGAGCAATATGAGTGAGTGTCCTGCAGTCATCAGAGGTGTGTGCACAAACACAGCCATTCACCTTCCTTCCCTAACAGCCAAATGCACTTGGAAGTTGTGTATATCGCAGTCTTAACAGGAAGCTGGGGCGGCCCATTCTTGTTGACAACCTTTTGAAGCATCAGTGTGAAACTAAATAGGGTGGGGCCAAGGGACACTTCCTGACATATTAAGGAAAAAAGGTGGAAGCTTGCAATCTAAGATAAGTGTAATAATATGCAGCCTGTTTCCATCAGGCACAGTGATTTTAACACAGCACTCATCTTTCCATCCTCTGTGTCCTATGGAGATGAAAGCCCTACCCTTTTCTTCTGCCACTGTTTTCCCTGGTTTTCAAGGAGAGAGTAAATTCAGGGTGTAGTCTTTCTGAAATGTTTTTTCAGGTCCTGACATCAGAAAACACTTGCTTTAAATTTGCCAACTGTTGGAAATATACCCTATAGTCTGAGGGGCTGGAGGGACAGGCTGAGCTGATGGAGGGGGTGAGCTTGTGTTCCTGGTACTTCTCATGAGCAGATTATTCCATGTGGTGCTCCATGTTGCTGTAGCAGAGCCAGCTGGAACGTTGTTCAGTATTCTTGCAGGCACAGTACCATAGCTGAAAATCACTACAGCCAAAACTCTTCTGCCTCGTATTGAGGAGGTATTTTATTGCACAAATTTGAAAAACCAAATACTTAATTTCCTTCACTATTGCCCTGCTTCTGGGTTTCTTCTAAATATCCTTTCCTTTTTTCTAGTATGAAGTGGTCATTTTTTTCTAGGGGTTTATGTACTAAGTTGCAGAGTTTTGTTATTTGAGTTATTTAATTGATGAGGGTTGGGATATTCCCTTTTAACAGAAGGAAATCCATCTTGATTTCTGTCGTGTGCTCACACACCACTGGCCTTGTAAATAACTAATCAATTTTCTTTTGACTTTTAGAACTGGTTGTGTTAGCATTTAGTGTGGGCATCTAAAGTGCTACAGTCTGAAGCAGTAAAATTTTTCCAAGACTGTGGTAAATAGAAATTTGGAGATCCAGTGCCACTCTTATCCATCCCTAGCTATATGGTTCGCAAAAAGCAAGGATTGTTGGATATTCTTCCATCTCATTTCTGCAGTTTATCATTAGGAGTTGGTGTCTGTAGACAGGAAGAGAGTGGCTGGAATGGTGAGGGCTTGAAGATCTTGCCTGTGGCATGCTTGTGCCAGGGATTTGAATCTAGTGTCTCTGCATCTCTCTGTGCCACTGTTTCAGTGTGGCTGCAGGTCATTTTCATACTTGCCTCTGCTTATTCTAAGTTTTGCTTATTGTTCATGTTTTTAATGTGGATTTGACATGAGCAGTGGTTTATTAAGAGTGGTATTTTGTAGAGGATGAGGAATGTGGAGAGGATGTGGAGAAATGAAAAGAGGAAGCCATTGCTAACAGGTATTTTTATTACATGTTTCACTTTCCATGTAGCCTGTTCTTTACAGATGCCTGATGACTGTGCAGCAGGAGGAACATAATTTCATCTTAAATATGATGCCTTCAGTGTCATTGGTAATGTTTTTCTCGTGCATGGATTCATTGCTGAATCAGGAGAGAAACAGTAGTTTCCTTGAGTCTGATCCAAATACTGGGCTTCATTTGCCTTGAAGGTATTGAGACCTTGTGTATAAACATGAATGATTTTGTTTGGTGAAGAGTTCTTTAGTTTTCAAGTGCTTGAAACAGTGCATGCAATTGGTTTGTGGATATTAGTGTCAAAAGGCACTCATCTCTTACAGAAGGTTTTCCAGGTACCAATTTAATTTTTTCCTGTTTTTTTTAAGTTTATTTTTAACTGAGGCAGCATTTAGGGTTGTTTTTCACTTTACAGTTTGTCTCTGAGATCTCTAGTTCTTTGTCCTGGTGGATCACAAGTGCCAAGATTCACCTTTGAAGCCAGGAACCAAAAGGCATTGTGCTTGGGGCTTTCTCCATACCAAAGGAAAAGGAATGAGAAAGGAAGCTAATGAACGTGTGCAGTGAGGAGGGGTAGGATATGCAGAAACTGAAGAGAATGCCTTGAGAGAAAATAACTTATTTTTATTTAAAAATTGTCCTGCAACAACATTTAACATGCTTTTTTATATTGTGGTCCAAATTTTTGTTTCCTTTGTGCACATAATGAAAGGCTTCTCATGAGCTGGTGCTCTGTGGTACCCAGAGATGTTTGTCACTGTTATTCAGGCAGGCTTTACAGTATAAGATAATTTTAAGGTGTGTTTCACAGTAATGTCTGGGCAGCTGGGAGAGACTCCCTGAATAGCTGCTGGATTCAGACTCTAGTCTGAATGCAATGATTTGACTTGTTATATTAAGTCAATTCTTACACAAATAATGTAAACTAAGTGAAAGGATTCAGCTTTGCATGCAGGAGCACTGGGTTCTTTGGAAAGGATGCTGGCATTTTCCACAGTCAGTTCTGGCAGGAGGTCTTGTCTCTGTAAATGAGACAACACAAAATTTTTCTGTCTACTTTCTTAAAGTTGATTCCTGATTACAAACAATTGCTTTTTGCCAGTGAGGAGAAAGGTCTTAATGAAGCTATAGAGCTTATTTTCTGAAGAGAGGACAGTCAAGATTCAGCAAAACACTACTATTATTTTTTGTTTTAATCTTCACATTCAGTTTAACTATATGACATGGTGCATACAGTGTATGAAAATGCAGCTGTTAAATCACTTTATCTGCTTGCAGGATCTAGACTGCACTGGCGAATATTTAAAACCTGTAATCGTGGTTAATCTATGTAACAGAGAGATATCTGGGGACAAGAGAAAGTCTGATTGCCCCGTTTTTGCTGCGTGCTAAGAAGTGCCATTGGTCATACTAACTGAGGGAAGGGTTTTCAAAACTTATACACTACACTTCTGTTTTCAGTAGGCTGGAAGTGGCTTTGTAACAGTGTGGTTGATGAGCCTGAGCTTGAATTTGGGGAGGGAGAAGGGTGGTTTAATCTCTGAGAGCCACAAGAAATTCAGGCATCAAGGGAAGCAAAGGCATTCCCTTAAATCTCACTGAAGAAGTGGTAGAAGAGCTTGTTTATGAAAAGGAAAGTGAAGTTGTCACCCATACTTGGTGACTTTACCATTTCATAAATGTCAAGAAGTCTTATTTAGCCAGGGTGGAAACAGGGAAGTCATTCATTTTCCTTGAAGGACTGCAGTCTTAAAAAGACTGCAGGTTAGTACTCTGCAATTGTAAGGTTATCTTAAAAGAGCAACAGTGAAGGAAATAGTTATTCTTGCTCAAAAACAAAATTGTGGTTTTCTTGCAGAATACCTGGGTACATCAGAAATAAATGCAGCAATGAGCTGTGGCCTCTGTATTCACTCTGTGGTGATCTCTATAGTGGGATACATTATTTTGAGGGTTTTTCCTATTGTTTTTTTAGATACCTGTGTGCTCAATATATTTGAACCAGGGATTGATAGCTGAGAATTGTTAGGTGGACTTTGCTTTCTACAACCTCTTGAGTAGATTTGTGGTATTGACTACTTGGAGGTGTGGGACTGTGGGTGCGCTTGTGAAACAAGTGCAGTCATTGGAGTGCCATTATTTTAAGTGTATCCTGTGATCACATCCAAAAGCTGTTTTGCTGATAGAGAATAATGCTTAGAGAGGGACACCGCTAGAATGAGAGGAGATAAAACTTAAGAAATAACAAAGTAAAAGTGCCAGAAGAAAATTCTCAGTGAATGCCATAATGGCACAACCCTTCAGTTTCTAGATAGGAAGTGAGTTTGCACTATTGTTATCAGTAGATCTGGGGGAGAAAGTATAGCGGTGTGTTTCTCAAAGTGGGATGATTGAGAAAGCTGCAGTTTGGAGAATATAACTAGCTTCTTTTTTTGTTTCAAGTGCTTGGATCAAAGTGGAGCAGCTGAAGCCTTATCACCCTCATAAAGAGGAAATGATAAAGATTAACAAGGGTAAGCGCTTCCAGCAAGCTGTGGATGCTGTAGAGGAGTTTCTTAGAAAAACCAAAGGCAAGGACCAGGTGAGTGGGTTCTTTTTCACTGTGTGCATCAAAACAGGTCTTGGCATGAATGATGATTAGATGCCTTGTTATGTGAAAGGAGTTTGTTCCTCTAGCAAGTGGAGGAGAATTTTGTTTTCCTTCCTTTGGTTTTTGGGGTTTATTTCCTATCCTCTCTTCTTCCCCATTTAATCTTGTTTGGTAGGGAAAAGTGATTATTGAATTATTAAACGATGAAGAAACTGAAGAGGCTAATTGATCTGCTTGTGATGATTTTATAAATTTGACTTAACAATTTGGTATCTAGTAATCTTGTCTTTAGTATGGTGGAAGTGCACACAGTCCTGGCAAGTCTTCAGGTGGCCTGTTCTGTTATGTGCTTGCTTAAACTGGTGTGTTTTTGCAGGAGAACTAACCAGGAACTTCACTCACCAACTCCAAAGGGCTAACAGATACGTAGTTTTCAAGTTACTGTGCTGTTATTTTTCTTGATATTAGTCAGCACAGAGTCCTTCACATCCTTGGTTTTGCATGAAAATCATTCCGTCTCTTCTCTTCCTTCCTTACCATCTTCTATTCTATAATCTCTCAGGCGTCTTCCCATAACTCCACTGAAGAGAAGAATCGGCGTAATTCCAGTGAGGAAAGAGGCAAGCAATCTGCTGGTGAAGAGAAACGCAAAGCCAGTTTGTCTGAAGGAAAGGTGAAGAAGGGCACAGGGGAAGGAAAAAAGAGGGTCTCTTCTGTCTCATCAGAGAGAGGATCAAAGTCACCCTTGAAAAGAGCCCAGGATCAGAGCCCCCGAAAGCGGGGGCGTCCACCCAAGGATGAGAAGGTTTGTGTTGTGCATGTCCGCCAGTGCCCATGGACTTGGCAGCTGGACTTGAGGGCTGACTGGCACCTTGACTAACAGGCCAGCAGGAAGAATCAGTTCAGTATCTCTTTTTTAAAGTTTTTCCATGTTGCTAGTTCTAGACCATTTGGCTGCCTGATACCCTTGGCAAGCAGATTGTTGATTGTTCCTGTGATTTTTACCAGTTAGTTATTGCGAGCGGCTCTGTTTGTATCTTTGAGAGGGCTTTGAATGCTGTTATCAGGAGACTCCATTCTTTCGTCTTGCCATCCTTTGAGTTCAGTTTTTGTGGGAAGGATTAGGAAAGAGATATGTGTCTTCCATGTCTTCATCTGACTCCTGACTTCTCCCATCTCATGATGATATGATCAGGTGATAAGTGGTCATTCAACTTCAACCTCAGTACTCACAAAGAGTGAGATATTCTTAAGGGCTAGGGCTTAAAGAAGAAATGCATAGCTTGGGGAATCCACCAGAAGAATTGTCTTCATTTCAGCTTCTATGCTTTAGGATATGTTTCCATCCTCCATCATAAAGGAACCTTAATATTTTATTCCCACTACTTTCCTGATATTTCTCAATGTTGTGGCAGCACTTTGTCTGCCCTCATTTAGAGTTCCAGCCTTTTTATTATGGAACTCACTGTTGTGGGTCAAGACCTTCCTGTTCCAAATGGATATTTATTTTGGTGGATTATTACAAGGCACATCCTCCATCGGAGACTACACCTGAAGACAACTGGGACAACTATACTGAAACACCATATGGCAACATGCTTGCTCACCTGTGCTTCAAGGGGATCATATTGTGCTTCACAGTCTTTCCTTTCAGTCAGGATGCAAGTCAAGATGGTGGTCTTTGCTCTCCAGAATTTGAATGGATTGGCCTTCACTGTTTGAACAGCAGACTCTCTCTTGATGTAGCAAAATGAAGCTGATCAATTCAGATATTAGCTGTGAAGGCATCATAGAATAGAGTCATAGAATATCCTGATTTGGAAGGGACACACAAGGATCATCAAGTCCAACTCCTAAGGGGTTAAAGGAAATACTCTCTCTTTTTTAGCACCAATGTCTGTGAAATTAGGCTGCAGAACAGATCCCATCAGTTTCTTCTTTTGAGGGAAGTTGGAGAAGGGGAGGAATGGATGCATATTTGTGAATTATAACTAATAATGACAGAACTTGTCTTGACTGATGCAGGAAAATGCTTCAATGGCGTAATTTTCACTTTTCTAAGTGTCGTCCTATAAGCATGTTGTGTCTCCACATACTTCTATTAAAATAAGCCACAAGACCTTTTTTTTACTTGCAAAATGATTCTGTGTCTTTGAGCTAGATTAATTCCAAAATTGATCAAAACTAATGGCTGGGAGAGTTCTGATTGTGCTGACACATTGCACACATAGGTTTTACTGTGTTAACTACCTCAGGATGTCAGAGTACTTTGAGTGAGTTAATTGTGGTAGTAGATATTCTTCTACTGGCACATGAAAAGCAGACTAGTTTTAAAGTTGCCACAAAGTGGTGGCCAGCTATGTGATAACTGCCTGGCCACAAACCAGGAAATTAAGCAGGATAAGGTAGAAAAGTAAGCCATATAGCTTCTGGAAAGTGACAAATAAAATAATGGCCATAAAAATATAACAATACTGCCTTAATTCTGTTTTTCTGCCTATGAAATAATTTTAAAATCTCATCATCTTGCCTCATTCTCATAAGTTCCTCAAGTTCTTAGCCCTGGAGTAGAAAACATATATGTTGTCTTGAATTAATATGATGCTAGGATTTGGAGTTTTCTCCATCCCAGTCCAAAATCTGGCTTCCAAGCAAAAAAGATGCATAAAAATCAAGAATCCAGTTGTTACTGAGGTGTGTTCCGTCTAGAAAGGCTCTGTGGCCTTACATGATCATTCACATGCTCTTATTTTTAAGCTTATATGAATATTTTTGAAGGAGCAACAGAACTTCATAGATACTAAAGTAGGTTTTATCCACGCTTTACCAGCTGAAGTGTGCAGGACTCTCCCTAGATGCGACAAGGTTGGAGACTGATGTCTGCATTGTCCTGCTAACACTTGAACAGTTGTATTGTTCTGGGTTACCTCCAGGAGTCTTGCTCTGGCCATTTTTGCAAACAATGTTCTTCTGTTGTGCTTCTGTATAGATACTAAGGTATATTGTGCATTTTCAGGAAGTAATTTTGGAGGAGAGATAATGTGACTCCCAGTTCTGAACCCTCATTTCAGAGGAAGACAGCATATATTATGCAGAAGTCCTGTACATTCTCTTCATGTAGCCTAAAAACCCGGATGTCTGTAGCATATGTCCATGACCTACAGCATAAAGACCTATTTTAACCTATATGTCTTGGGGAAATAAAAGATTAAGTTTAATCTGCTCAACAGTAAAAGCCCCCCAGTATGTTAAGTACTATCATGATATTATAAACCAGGATCTGTGGAGCAGATGGGGCAGCCCACATACCAGTTTGTCTCATGGATTCTGCAAACTTGAGCAGATGTGGCTGTCAACCTCATGCTTTGAAGGTTCTCCTGATGACAGGTAGGCTATTCTATTGTGACAGGGTAGCATTAAAAGAGTTCAGACTTCTGCTTATAATGTTGTTCTTCACTCATTTGTTAAGTTTTTTTCATCCACCTGAGGAAAATACAGGATCAAGCATGTTTTCTGCTCATTGCATAAGTGCACAAGTGGAGTGATTCCTCTTAGGTGTGAAGAATGAACTCTCCTGAGGCCATAAATCTGGTTGAATTTCTTTGCTGGCAGTTGATGTTTTCCTCACCTCACCTGTCTTACTAATACTCTGTTTAAATATGAATGCTCATGGAAAGGCCTGTGGAATGGAAGGGCTCATGGAAAGGCTGGTGAAATGGAAGGCGTTTGTAATGCTTTCAGAGCTCTCTGTGTGTGGTCAAATGATCATCATACTGTGACCAGCCTCTGAGCTGGTTTTAAGCTCTTTCTGATCCTCTTTCTGTCTCCTCAGGACCTCACAATTCCAGAGTCAACTACAGTGAAGAGAGTAATGACTGGAACAGTGGCTGGATTTAAATGGCCACCGAGTGTGAGCGAGGTGAGAAACTTTACATCATCTAGGATCTGAGTTTGTGGCAGCAAGTGTAGAGCCTTTTGTCTGGCTGTAAAAGAGAGAGATCTTATCTTCTTGTGTCAGAACATACTGCAGCATAACAAAGCTGAACAATATCCCAGACAGTTCAGAAGTATGCTGGGAAATGAGATTTCTGTCTCTGTGGAACTGTTTGCAGATTCACACTTGCTGTATTAATGTTTACACTTCTTGTTTCAAAAGCATTTCTGGACTGGCTTGCCTAAAGTGGAGGTGATGTGAATAGTCCCTGTCTGAGTACTATCACATGGGGTGCTTTAATTTGATTTCCTTCACCAGCAGGTTTTGAAAACCTTTTGATTTGTTGAATAGATGAGTGATCAGTAAAGCAGAGTAAGAGCAGTGTGATTTCAGGTTAGTATGTATGATGCTCACTGGGGAGATGAGGTATCTGGGCCTGCAGTCGTTGTTGCTGCTAGGATGGGTTCGCTTGGCACGTGGCAATCTCCAGTCAATTCCCAGAATGCTGTTTTATGGAATTTGTTGGAAGCTGGAAAAGAAGTTTTCATTTGCTTGGGAGAGGAGGAAGCAGAATATGAATTTTCTTCCTCTCATGTTAATCTTGCTTGTATACTTCTTTGGCTTTCCTACAGATGTACAAAAATGAGGAATTTGGTTTGCATGGCTTTGGTTTTGAGAATAAAATGCAATGTAAACTACTTAGTTGAAACAGGCTCCTTGTGACAGCTGATACATTTTATATTTTCCCCCTTATGCTACTGTTCTCATGCAGCTTAGGAGAGCAAGGGAATTGTGCTGTGGTCACTCAGTGACTCTCTGGATTTATTTCTGAGGCTGCACTTTCTCTCTTTTTAGCCTGTGAAGGACAGCGATCCACACTTTCATCACTTCCTGCTGAGCCAGACAGAGAAGGTAAGGATTTGGTAGACAGGATCATGCTGCTGAGTAGCTTGGAATCTTGCCCTTTGCTGGAACTGAACACAAGATCCAGAGTTCTGTTCTTTGTGGGCTAGTAATAAGATTAATTGAAGTACTTCCAAGCCTTAAGATTTAGAGGGATTTAGCATGAAGTACAGTGAATAGTTCTAAGTAATTCAAGATTATCTAGCACTAGTTCTGATCTACAGATCTACTACAGATCTGATGTAATAAATTGTGTAGCATGAACAGGATGGACAGGAAAGCTTTTTTTGTGTTCAAAAATCCTGTTGTTTGATTGTTTTTGATCATTGTCCTATCAGTTTCTTCATCTGGATAGGCTTGCCAATTCACTGAATGTTGCAGGAAAACTTCCAGGACCAGAAAAGCTCCGTGTAAAATACAGCCAGTTTATCTTCCAAGAGTCAGAAGCCTTGCAGGATTTTATATTCAGCAGTGAACATCAGGAGGAAAAGGAAAGATCAAATTAAGCATAAAAGGATTTATATCTCGCTGAGGATCTGGGCAGAGCCAGAAGGATTAAGAGCTGCTAACAGTTTTATCTAGACAAGCTCACAGTAAGCAGCATGGGGAGGAACAGCCTTTACCTTAGCATTTGTAGAAAGCCACATG
The DNA here is from genome assembly GCA_013397195.1 of Hylia prasina. NCBI lineage: Eukaryota > Metazoa > Chordata > Aves > Passeriformes > Sylviidae > Hylia > Hylia prasina. Next base: position 51,232 of record VYXD01007167.1, read on the forward strand.
CCTTCTCTTATTAACCAGAAAGTTTTGGTTCCGCAGCTGCAGAGACATAGTGAGCGTAGATATGAGGCTTCATGGCAGGCTTCAGAGAGCTAAATGTAGGAGTAGGGATGGCCCGAATTCTTGTGCCTCCAGAGGAGTCTGTTGTAGGAACCACAGAAGGGAGTTTGCAGTGCCTGTGTTAGAAGACAGGCTGAACTGCTGCAGCAGGGTGGGGAAAGAACCATCTTAATATCTTGCAATATATTTGAGGTTTTATTTTCTCCCCTTGAGGGAAGCCCCAGAGTTGTCCTGCTTTGAAGGTGGTGGTGGGTGGGTGAGCTGCCTGTTTCTGTGGAACAATGATATGGTCTGTTTGCTCGGCAGAGTAAATCACCACTGTCCTTCCCCTGAATGCTTTGTCTTCTCCATACAGCCAGCTGTCTGCTATCAAGCCATCACAAAAAAGCTGAAGGTTTGTGAAGAGGTAAAGCAAATCTTCATTTTGATGGATTTTTATTGTTATGAGGCCTTGCAGTTTTTCCAGAGCTGTGCATTATATTGTTTTTATTATTATTTTCCCCTCTCTCTTCCCTACCCTCATCCCTCTTGCCCTACTCCTTCAGGAGACAGGATCCACCTCCATTCAGGCAGCAGACAGCACAGCAATCAATGGCAGCATCACGCCTACAGACAAAAAGTAAGCTCTCCAATACACTTCAGCCATTTCCTTCCCAGTGCACACATGCAGCCACTCTCCAGCTTGTCAGTGAGAATGAATAAACCTGACATTTCCCTTTAACTGCACATTCCCTCTGTCCTTGTGTGAAACTGTTTTGGGGGGCAAGGTGGGCAGGCAGGCATCTAAAAACAAAGGGGGGATGTACAATACAAAATTCAGAGTAAGTTCTGTCCTGGATACATCTGCAATTCAGAGTGTTTCTGCAGTTGCCCTTTTCAATAGGTCCAACTTCAGGATGTTAGCAGCAGTATTGCTATGTGTCCCATGAGGTAGGAAGATAAAAGAGGATTTTGTCTCCACTGGTGCGTGGCAGTTGACTGGGGTTGTTTAATCACTCTCCTGAGCACGGAGAAGACAAGAGGAAGAGGGAGGTGTGTTCCCCATTACAAGAAATTTGCTGTGTAATGTGAGCTTTCTGGTTTCTCCTAACACTGCCGTTCTCCTTTTTAGAGTGAGGGAATCCTATCTTGAGCTTCCTGTTTTGCTCTGTAACTTCTGCTCTGTTCAAATTGAGTTAAGGCTATTCTTGCTGTTTGCTGTTGGGGCAGTTCACAAGGGATGTCAGTTCTCACCTGTACTGCAGGGGAACAAAAATAATAATGAAGCTGTTCAGGTGAAACAGTCTCTCAGGAAAGTGTGTCTCAGGTGAGTTGGAAAGGAAGGAGTATCTCTGCTGGTTTAGAGACATAAAAAATAGGTAGACCTTATTTGGGCCATGTAAGGAGCCTGTAGTGATTTGCTCTGCCCTGTCTAAATTAGTTTCCTTGGAGAAACGGCAGTATGGTTAGCTGGGAGAGGACAGGTGCCTTTTGAAAGCCACAGTGCAGCTGTAGTGTGGCTAATTCTGCAGAATTAACTGCAGATTTGCAGGTAGATTTTGTTGTGAAGTTACCTTGGATAACAGAATGCTTCAGAATCTCTCTGAAAACTGTGGTGTTTGTGGGAAGCTGCATGATGGATAAAAGGGTTCTTGCAGCAATATCTGCAGAGGAATTCCTGTTGCAGGTGATTGTAGGGACTTGGTGGTATATTGTCTTTTTTTATGAATGGAGGGAGAAAAAGTCTTTCCAGTTTTTGGGAGGAAAGGAAGGCTGTTTTCTGTGACTGATGGTGACCTGTACTGGTCTAATACTTCGTTTCTTCCTGTGTCTGAAATGGCACCTGTAGAGCAGGAACTAGGTCTTTGGTCTTGGCATGATGCTTAGCCCAGTAAGTCTTTGCTAGGCTTTATTAAAACTAAGATACTAATGTATCGTTCAATTATACAAGCAAGCATTGTATGTGTGACTTAGTTTCAAAGTCAGAAGATTAATTAGAGAAACGACCTGCTGATTTCTAGATGTTCCCTTTAACTTCTGTAAGGCAATGATTGTCAACAGAAAGCACACAAACAGCAATTTTACACACAAACCACTCCAAACAAAAAGAACCCAGACCATCCAAACCTTTAATATTTAGGTGATCTTCTGAAATAGGCTAAAGACTTTCTTCAGGAAATTGTTAGGGATGCTTTGTAAGGAAAATAAATTCCAGCTTGCTTTTAAAGCTCCATATTTGCCCATTGTAGCTGTGGCTGCAGTGGAACATGTTTGTTTGGGTATTTTTTTGTGCTGGTGTCCAGTTTGCTCTTCATCATTTCCAGGACCATGAGAAACTGATATTGATTGCTTTCTCTTGCATTAATGTTTATCTGTACCCTCAGGATAGGATTTCTGGGCCTTGGTCTGATGGGAAGTGGCATTGTCTCCAACTTGCTGAAGATGGGTCACACTGTCACTGTCTGGAACCGGACTGCTGAGAAGGTAGGCATGTGCTTAAACCTCTGCTAAACATTCAGTTACCCCCTGTATCTCATGGAATCATCTGTCAGTGGTGCCTGGGAGAGGATGCCAAAGAAACACAAGGATATGCTTTTCACCTTGTTCTGTCCCGTTTCCTAGGTGCTTGTTGGTGGGCACATGTGACTAGGTGCAGCTGTGCTCTGTTCTAGTGTGGTCTGTTCCATTCTTTACTGCTCTTCTGTTCTTCACAGCTGGTGTTTGGTCCAAGTGGAGTGTTGCAGGGGGTTCGCCCAGGGACATGTTATGTCTTATGTCAGCAGTCCTGCCCCAGTGCCTTTGTGTGAGAGAAGAGAGTTGTTAGAAAAATTACACCTTTGTATATATATGTGTTGAAGAATGGGGTGTAACATGCCTCTGAAAATGCTGCTGATGTGAATAGCTGTGGAGCGTATTTTGCCAAGAAGGCCAAGTGCAGGGAGTTATCCCTAGAGATTGAGGTATGGTAAGTTGCACTGCAAGTTAGTCTACATCTGTTGTGCTAGTCATGTGGTAACAAGCATTCTGTCAAAGACCTGGTGTATCATGAGACCAGGATGGAGAAGGGCTTTTTAGGAATATTCAAAATGAAAATGGAGCTTATATTGCATTGCACTTATATACTAGACAGTGTTACTCTTTGTAGTGGAGAAGGAAAAGTAGGTAGCTGGGGGAGATGTGGTACTTGTAAGATGCTGTGGAATATCAAAGCAGGAAGAGCGCTGTGGTTATTTTGTTAAAAGGGGATTAAAATATTTATTTTTTCAAGAGCAAAATATGGCTGATATGAGGGGATAGGGTAAGAAGGAGCTAAGATTTTGAAGGAGCAGCCCTCTGAAACACATCAGTCTCAGCTGTGCATATTCCTGTTACTATCCAGTAACCATTTTGCTTTTACCAGTTTTTTCCCCTAAATCTCCCATTTTTCCCTAATAATTTCTTGTCAAACCGACAACATTCTTACTGTTTCACCAAAGAGTTTTGTTTCTTTGTGTCTTTCTTTCAAAGTTCTTCACCTGTTTTTCAGAAAAGCTGCAAAAGAGCAGTGTGTGTGTGTGTGTAGATAAAGCAACAGAAGAAGACAAAGTTGCTGTGTAATTAACATGCCTCACTCCTTTGGAGTTGTCCAGCAGTGGACATTTTTATAGCAAAATGCAAAGAATCCATTTGCTCTGTATTTAATTTGTCTTACCTTTGGACTTGTGCCTTTTGCAGTGTGATTTGTTCATCCAGGAGGGTGCACGGCTGGGAAGAACCCCTGCTGAAGTAGTCTCCACCTGTGACATCACGTTTGCCTGTGTATCAGATCCAAAAGCAGCAAAGGATGTAAGGATTAACTCTTATTTTACCTCCGCTGGTTAGACTATAAGATGGCAGTCACTGGATGCCAGTCCTGATTCCTGCTAATCACAGTAGCCTGGGTGATTGTACGTCCTGAGCAGTGCAGCTGTGTAAAAATAAATGTCCCAACAAAAGTTAAGCATTTTAAGTCTTTGAGAGCAGGTTCTGATAACCCTCTGGGGGTCTGCTACTGCAATGCCAGGCTCAGCTGGACTCCTGCAGAACTGGGGTTTCTCTGCAGACACCCTATTGCTTTACCGCTCTTCTGTTCTTCACAGCTGGTGTTTGGTCCAAGTGGAGTGTTGCAGGGGATTCGCCCAGGGAAGTGTTACGTAGATATGTCCACCGTGGATGCAGATACAGTCACAGAGCTGGCCCAGGTAATCACTGAACCTCTTAACAGCAGCAGCTATTAATTCAGCAGCAGGTCTGCAGTTTGTGTTGTGTCAGGCTCTTTATTACATTTTGGTAATAAAACTACTTCTAGAGGTCTTTGGGCTTCTTTTAACATGTCAAATCTTGACCAGCAAATAGTGTTGGATGAGATGTTCCCTGGTGATACCAGCAAAGCCTGTAGATTTGGCAGAGCTGTTACCTAGTACCAGGGCAAACTGATAGCCAAATTTTGATCCCCTAAGAAATATTTGTTGACAGGTTGGTATTCTGTAGCAAACTGGAAGGAAAAACCCTGTATGGATTAATGACTGATAAAATGCATAATCTACCTAGTTTAAATGCTCTGGTTGGGGTAAATGAATATCTTCACATTTCATTCTATAGAAATATTATTATAGGATTTATGTAGAAGGGTTCTGATTACTTCTGCTGTGGTATATGTGATTTCTTTTTGGCATCTTGATTGTTCCCCACTGCCCTAAGGCAGTGTGTGTGGTTTTACAAGAAAGGGGAGTTGGTTTTGGTGAAGTTTTAAGTAGACATGTTGGTGATGCACTAATGTGTAGCATTAATTTGGAGAATGCAAATCACCCATATTAGTAAATGTCTGGCTGAAGAGATTTGTCAAAGGCCTTTCCTCTCTGGGAAAGAGGGGGAAATATAATGATCAATCTTCTGGGATTCTTATGCCACATTGATCCCTTGGCCAGTATAGGGTGCCATGACTAAAGCATGTCAGTTCAGCTGCTTAAAACAGTGATGGGTGCAGGAGGGTTTTGCCTGGAGCGTGAGATCAACGTTTGGTCTTAAGCACACTTTGCAGGATACAGTGTGGTACATCACATTAGTGCTTTCCTCTCCTGTTTATGTGTTTGAGCTGTTTGTTCTGCTTTAAAATTCTGTCCTTATTGGCAGGATTGCCCTAAGTGATGCTCCTGCTGCTGTTCATGCACAGCTAACCAAATATGCACTTCTTCCAGGTGATAGTGTCCCGAGGTGGTCGCTTTCTGGAAGCACCAGTCTCAGGAAACCAGCAGCTCTCTAACGATGGAATGCTTGTGATCCTGGCAGCTGGCGACAGGGGTTTATATGAGGACTGCAGCAGTTGTTTCCAAGCCATGGGGAAGACCTCTTTTTTCCTAGGTAATTGAAACATGGACAGCCTGATAGCAGTTTCTTAGTGCAAGGATTGGGAATTTCAGCAAAGAGTCTGAGATGTATATGTCATCTTTTTCTTTTCTCATTGGGCAGTGTGGGAAATTGGCCTGCTCCTCTGGAACTTGGCCAGTTTCAGAGCCTGCAGAGGCTAAGGTTTCTTTTTTGAATGCTGCCTCATTTTGGAAGATCTGTGATGCTTTTAATTTTAAATCATATTTTCTTATGATTTCTCCATTCCTTTGAGTGCTTGGAAAATGGGAATATTTTCTGAAGTCTTTCAGGGCAAGGGAGAGCTGCCAAGTGCTTGATGCCAGGAGTCTACCAGTGTTACTGCTGTGTGGGCTGGGGAAGGAGGACTGCTATTTCTCTTCTGGAGGAATCCCAATGGTGTGTCTCACTCCCAGGTGAAGTAGGCAATGCTGCCAAGATGATGCTGATTGTGAACATGGTCCAAGGCAGCTTCATGGCAACAATAGCAGAAGGACTGACTTTGGCTCAAGTGACTGGCCAGTCCCAGCAGACCCTTCTGGATATCCTCAATCAGGGACAACTTGCCAGCATCTTCCTGGACCAGAAGTGCCAAAGTAAAGTTCTCTTACATTGTTTTCTTACAGATCATTTTTTGCATTCTATTAGCTTTTCAGATGGTGGTAAAAGGTAGGAAATAACAGTCCCATCTTCATCAGCCTGGGATTGTGGTTATTTTAAGTATTCCGGAAATTAAGAGCTGAGTTCCCATTCCTTTCCCTTCATAGCTAGGACTTCAGAGAATCCAAGTTAGGGCTTAGGGCTTAATTTAGGATTTCATTGGGGCAGGGTAACAAGTGAAATGGAAGGCAAGCTGCTTAGAAATCTGAGTTTACTTTGTCAGTGGGCAGTAGTGACATCATCTGCTGTGGCCATATGAAGATAGAGAGTAGAGAAACAGGAGAGCTAAAAGTAGTGATCAGCAATAGAAAGGGAGATTGGTGTTGAATTGCAGCCCCTTGCAACGTGGGCTTGGCTTACTTTTGTCATGCTTACTTTTTGCATGGGTTCCTCTTCACAGATATCTTGCAAGGAAACTTTAAACCTGATTTCTACCTGAAATACATACAGAAGGATCTTAGATTAGCTATTGCACTGGGCGATTCTGTCAACCACCCAACTCCCATGGCAGCTGCTGCCAATGAGGTAAGAGTTCTTCAATGTTCAGATGTGTTCTTCAGCATTTATTCAACAAAGCTGTTTGTCAACTAGAGACACAGATCTAAGAATTACATCGTCTCTACGACAAGGGAACAATGATTGAAATATATTTTAACTACGGTGGCGTTGGATTTGTTTTGATTGTAGAGACCCTTAGAATGTTACATCAGGGAACACAGAAAGACCTGGCATTTTCTGATCTGCACTTGGATTATTTGACATACTGTGCAGTTCTCTGGTTGCAGTTGTCAGCAAAGTAATTTTTCTGCTGGGAAAAGGCTTCACACAAAAGCAGGCTCTGATCCTTTTCTGATTTCTCTTTAGGTCTATAAACGAGCAAAAGCATTGGACCAATCTGACAACGACATGTCCGCAGTGTACAGGGCCTACATCCATTAGGCTGCGCCCTTCTTACTGTTCATACGATGATTATTGATTAATATTATTATGATACTGGGTTTTAACTCTGGACCAGTCCATCTCTGTCTTTCCATTTCCTTTTATACACAAACTTTGAGACCTGCTGCAGTGAGCCTTCCACTGTGGCAGGAGGGGGGAGGAGGGGGCTCGGATTGTTGCAGTCTAATTAGAAAAATCCATGCCATGCACTGACAGTCATGAGACAAACAGCGGCAATTGTTGAGAAGCTCTGAGGCAACTGCCAGAAATCTACTGCTTGGCTGCTTTAATTTTCCTCTTTGTTTGCTAGTCCAAGATGCTGTTTCTAACAATCCCTTTTCTCCTTTGCTGTGAAATAATGCAAGTGTTGGACTCTCTGCATCGAGGGGACAGGGTGACATACATCCCATCTACCTGTGAATAACACTCGAGTCCTTGGTCCCAAGTAAGGTGAGGAGCATTCCTGCTAATTAGCCACTGTTAGAGAACAAAGCACCTCCCATGGAGGAGAAGGGTGGTTCCAGAGGGTAAGGGGAGTTGAGTGCAACACTGTCTTGATTCAGTTTCTTTTTAGACTTCCACTTCCTCAGCACCTTGATGGAGGAATTCCTGTACTGTTAAAGACAACACATTGCATCCATGTCTTCCCCTGTACAGACAGCTACAGCCTAGGGAGCACAAACTGTACTGAAAATGGGAGAATGCCAATGTCAATGAGGCTCCTGAAAGGTTTATCATAGCCCATCCAAAACATCATTGGAAAGGAACATGTTTGCATAGAAAACTGCAAGAGAAACAGCCTACAAAACTGGGCTAGAGATTTTACTTGCTCCTGGCTTTAGCTTATGTTATGTTACTACTTGTTTGGGTTTTTTAACCCTTGTAGTCAATAATTACAAAGGTGTCTTAGATTACAGCAGTGTCACAAGCAGAGTGGTGAGTCTGAAAGGGGAGAGAAGAAGGATCCAAGAGATTGAGATTCCTGAGCTCCTTTCCATGCTCTCTGGCCTTTGCATGGTTGTCACATCTCTCAGCCTGTTTGCCCATCTATAAAGGTGGGTGATGGTTACCTACCTCACAGGGATACTTTTGTGTACTTTATACATGCCAGATTTTCCATACATATTCTTAGTGTTACTACTTTGGGTACAAGATAGCACAGCATAAGCCCTCTCCCTATATCTGTGAACTCTGCTTGTAGCCAGACACCAACTTCTGGAAAGACCAGTAACTGAAATTGGGGAGGATAAGACCACTGTTGAGCTTTAGTCTAGAGATAGGTGACATGAACTGCAGATGCTGAGGCTAGAGATCAGAGATGCTCTCAGTGTAGGTAGCAGAGCCACCCAGAGTCCAAAAGATGCCTGTCACTAAAAATGCACAGTGTGGCTTGGTTTTTTGTTTGTTTGGGTTTGATTTTTTTTTTCCCCAGTTCTCAGTATTAGCCTTTTGGGAGTATTCTTGCATTTTAGATTCAAGTGTTAGAAAAATGCCAGTGAGAAACTTTGGCCAAAATCATTTCTCAGTGGATCAGTCTCCTTCCTCCCTTGGGCTGGGATTCTGAAGGGAAAGAAGGCAGATTCAAATTAGGCCACGTTCCTGACATCTGCCCCTGCCACCTTATTTTTTTTCGAGGAACCTAATGGCTGTGTAACGAAATTTCCCCTGGGTTACGATTTCTTACCAGTCCTGCTTTGTGTAGCATGTACATATGGTTCAGGAGCACCTTGTTAAAAAAGACTGTCACATTCTGATTTGGAATCACATCTAATGCCTCACACTGTAAAACTTACTTTGAGTGTTTCACCTCCTGTGATGACTGATCCTTGTGGACAAATGCTATATTCTGCATTTCTTATGTCCTGTGGTGAACACCTGGCAACAAAGCTGTCAGACCTCACTGCCTGTTGGCCACTCTGTGTGGGTGATGGTAGTTATACACCCATATTCCTTTGGCAGTTCTGGCCACTGCCATTCTGCATGTAGGTATTCACATTAAATGTGCATAAAATTGCCAGGATAGCTAGCCATTGACCTGCTTTGGCACACTGTTGTTCTCCACCCAGAGCTCCACGGCTAGCATCTGAAGTCCTTTGTTAAATATACCACAGTAAAAAAAAATTCTCATATGAATTACGCATTGAGGGCATCTGAGGGAAGTTTTGGGTTTGGGGGCAGGAGATGAGACTAAAGGAAAAAACCTTTTGGGAGGAAGGAGGTACTGTCCCATGTGCAGTTGAGAGTGAACTGTGCTGAGCCAGTTCAGTGGCATCCTCCACCTGTCCCTGCCCTCTTGGGCCAGAGTGATGGTCAGTGGATGTGAGCAAAGGTAATGGAGGATCTTCGTTAGTTTGTGCTGCCTCTGGATACAGAGAGAATGCCAAAGGAGATCTCAAGTCCTGTGACAGGTATTTCATAATGAATTCAAAGGACCAGTCCCTAGGCAGCTCACTGCTGCAGGTTTTGTTCGTAGAAATACTGTAGTTCCCAGAATGGAGATGGTTATTTCTGTGGGAGTGGCAGATGTGGACTAGTTCAACACTGTAATTTATCCTGGGATGGTCTGACTGCAGCTTTCAGCCTAGTCGTGTAGAGTGGCTGCAGTGCTGCCTGGACAGCTGTACAGTCACAGTTGTGCCCAGGAGGAGACCAAGAGCTCTGGTGTGGCTGTGAAGAGGAGGGGTGGAAATGGGGGAATCCAGACTGTTCCAGATGCCGGTTGAGATTGCTGTCAGTCCCAGTCAGATTCTTGTATTTATGTCTGTAGCCTCTGAACATGGATTTGAGTCTGTTCCTAGGCCTGAGATTTGGGGGAGGGAAGTGGGGTAAGCAGTGGATTGAGAGATGCTCTAATAAAACTGGCTAGTTAATGTTGTCCTAATACTGTTGACAATTCTGTAAAGTTTCTTTTTATGAAGATTTGTTTTAGCAGTTTGCTTTTTTTGACTCCCTCCTTTTTAAAGAGAAAATGTGACACTTGTGAAAAGCTTGTAAGAAAAGCAGTTTCCTTTTTCCTCAATGATAAATCCCGTAGTTCATTAAGGTTGTGAATTTTTATTTTCTTGCCTTGTTTTTAATTAACATTTGTCATTCAGAATAGGATGTGTGAAAATGTTTAAATGGCAAAGATTTTTTTTTTTGTGCAATTAACAAAGCTACTGGCAAAAGAATAAAACCTTTCTTGGTAAGAGAATGTTCTTGTGGCATTTTCTGAAGCCTGTCAGAGCTGTCTTGGGGCATTAAGGAAGTATGTGTTCCTCAGAACATTAGAAACTCAGAGCTGCTGAAAACCAAGTAATCTGAAAACCAAGTAATCCTGAGAGCACTTCAGTCATTGCTGAAGCCTGGAACTGTCAGTGAGGCATTACAGAGGATGAATTTGGATAAATTCCGTGCTCTGTGCGCAAAGGGCTGCATGCATCTGGGATTGAGAGGAGGATGCTTGGTTTTAATGTCCTGATGTTATGACAACTTGTTTTAAGTTTTGGGCTGGGATATCCATCCTTATGGCATTTGGGTTTTTTTAAGTCCAGTGGAAGATTCCTGTCCATCACAGGAGGGTGGAACGAGATGAGCATTAAGGTCCTCTCAACCCCAGCCATCCCATGATTCTCTGAACACTAACTCAGCAGTCAGTTGGGCATTCTAAGGGACATGATCCTTAACAGAAATGTTTACAAGCTCTGAATACTGCTTGTGGGTAATCAGACAGTTGGACAGCAGTAGCTGTTCCTGCCCTGAGGGACGAGGATGAAATGTAGATGAGAGTGGGTTTCAGGTGCAGTGAGTTACAGGTGCCCGAGGAAGTAACTCCTTTTGAGCACTGTCATTAAAAGCAACAGGAAGTCGAGAGCTGTGCTTGCAGCAGGAACTGGGGCTATTGGAAACTTTCCCTACCCTGGGCATGAAGGGTCATTCCCATCTCCTACCCCCCCAGGGGTTAGTGTGGTCAAGGTGCTATGCCTTCACGTCTCGCTCGCAGTAGATCCGTCGAGACAAGGAACTCGCTGACTTCTCTGCAAAGACCTCACTGCCAGGATAAATGTATTTATTTTAAGAAGTGATGAGACTTGCACGTCTTCGCTCATTTCTGAGTATTACACGCAGGTCGGTTTGATCCTCGCCGATGTGCGCTCAGCTGGGGGCAGGCAGGTCAGACCCATCTCGCTGCGGGGACAGTCTCCGGGGGTGTGCGGGTGGACGGCGCTGCCGTGCCTGACGTGGAGCACGGGCCCCGCCCCTGCGGACGGCGGAGGGAAGCGGCGCTGCCCAATCAAGCCGTACGCGCGGGGGGGCGGGGCTGGCGGTGTCGGGATGGCGGCGGTGATGGCGAACCAGGGGGAGAGGGCCGTGCTGGTGAGTCGGAGGGGCGCTCGGCGGGGCCAGGGCGAGCGGCAGCGCCGTCTCTCCCTGCGCGTGACAGCACTGCCGGGCTCCCGCAGGCTCGTTTTGTTTGGTCGGGATCGCGCGGGGAGTTGAGGAATGGCGGCAAGGACGTCCTGTGCCCCCGGGTCCGAGCCGAGCGCTGTGTGCGGGCTGCCCGGGCCCAGCCCTAGAGCAGCTGCCCTGACTGCAGGCGCTGCCTAAATTCCGGCCGTGCTGTCGGGCCAGGCTTTCGGGCACCCCTCGCCGCATGGCTCGGAGGCCGCTGCCTCCTTCCGCGTCGCCCACCACCGGCGCCGCTCCTCCGATGGGCCGGGTCGGGTGGGGTGGCAAAGGCCGGGGCCGCCCTGCTCCCGGCACACCGTGAGTGTGCCCTTTGGACTTGGTGTCCCGCTGAACCGCCCCGCACATGGCGAGTGCCCGAGCCGCCCTAGTGACCTGGGAGCAGCTGGGGCGGCGCAGAGCAGCCGTCACTGCGGTCTCCCCGGGACAGGATCTCCGAGGGGTGAAATCTCCGTTCTGGAGAAGGGGAGCATACATCCATCGGTCTGGGAAGAAAGCCACATAGGAAAACGGGTTTTTCTAATGTCATATGGTTTAGAAGAGTAGGACCAACATTCCCCAAAAATAAACTGTGCAGTGCACAGATGTGCACGAACTTGACTTAGTCTACAGTTAGTGGGCAGGGAAAGGGAGATTTCTTGCTGTGACTAAACACCTGCATGGTGCTGGTGGGTGTTGGAGGTCCTAAAGGCATCTGCTACAACCCATGGGATCACTTTTCCTTTGGGAACCTGAAGGAGGGCAGACATTACAGAGTGAAAGAGCTGTAGATCCATCTTCTCTCTGGTGATCAGGATCTGAGGAACAGTATGGGGAAGATTTAGGGGAGGTTTAGGCTGGATATTTGGAAAAGTTTCTTCACCCAGATTCAGGCACTGGAATAGGTTCCCCAGGGCAGTGGTCACAGCACCCTGTCTGACAAATTTCAGGGAGGCTTTTGACAACGCTCTCAACGCATGGTAGAATTCTTGGGGCTGTCCTATGCAGAGCCCACACTTGGACTTCATGATCCTTGTGGGTCCCTTCCGGTTAAGAACATTCTGTGATCAGTAGTATTCCCAGAAACCCAAAACAGGATTAAAGGGTCAAAGTCAGTGGCCCTGCACCTAAACTGCTTTGAAAGGTAACAGGGAATCCTGCCTGGCTTCGTAGTATGTGGCTGCCTTGTGGATAAATGTTTGCTGAAACAAACCTGATTTTGTCTTATGGGTTGTTAGGATAACTGATAACTCTTGCATAAGGTGATGACGTATCAGTGGGGGGTTGTGTTCCTCATGGTGAACAAGAACCATCAAGCAGGGAAACCGCAAGGTTGAAGTTCTGAGTTGACCATAGCTTGCCTATTTTTCTGTGGGCAACCTGCTCAGAACTCTCCTCATGGAAAATTTTTCTTACAGGATGGCAAGTGGCAATATTTTTTTTGTCCCACGCTTGCTTCTGATCCCCACTTCTTTGATGACCTGCATGGGGACTCATGGTTTAACAGGAACATTAGATGTGCTTTGAGGGTCTGCTTTATACAGGCTTCTCTGTGGCAGCAGCTGATGGAGGCTCAAGGGCAGTGAGTCATCAGATCCAAACTTGTTTCTTACTGAATTTACCCAAATGATGGGAGTGCCCAGCCTGTGTTCCCTCCACCCCCTTTTCAGTTTAACTTGTTTTTGTTTTAGATTGCTATTGCTTGGGGAAATGCTGGGGATGGAGCAGGGGATGCTCATTTTAGTTTTTATTTTTGTTTGTCACCATCTAATTATCAGCAAATTGTCTGCAAGTTGGTTCAGTTTTGCCTGTGCCAAGAGTTGGTAGTGGATCTCCCTAACTTTATCTTGGCCCATGATTTCCTCCCCTCACCCACTGAGGAAGAGGCAGTGAGGGAGGCTGGGTATGGGTCTGGCAGCCCAGTGAGTCCATCCCAACAGCTTAAAAGGATGCCGCAGTTTTTGAAGCAGTAGTATTTTTACTTTGCTCTGAATGTTGTACTCAATTCTAGGTTTTTTGGTACAGTCTTAAACAAAGTCAGGGCAAGAATGAGGACAGTTCATTGGACGGGGGTGGAGAAGTGGAGCTGTGGAGACTGAGGTGTTTCAACAAATCAGGAAGAACTCTTTTGTTCTCCTTTATTTAAACAGCATGGAAACAGCAGTACAGTTGGAGCTTAAATAATTTTCATATATGTCTGAGAGATTTGCTTCTACTGTTTGATGTTTAATGATCCCACTGCTTTCTTCCCATGACATAGGAAGAAGAATTTAAATGGCTTTTACAAGAAGAGGTCCATGCTGTTTTGAGACAGCTGCAGGATATTTTGAAGGTGAGGTTAATTTTGTCTGAGTTTTGTTTGACCTTCTGTGTCAGGTGTTGTTTGACCTTCTTTGTAAGGAATGGTGATCGCTTTCCCCTGCAGGAAAAAATTCTTGGTAGAGGCTGCACAGAAAGGTCATCCATGCATGTCCTGTTCTGTCGCTAGTGCTTGCTTGCCCTCTGCTCTTGAGGACTCCCAGTAGAATTGATTTCCCCCAAGATTGCTCTGTTCTTGACCCTCTGCTGAGAGCTGCTTTGAAAAGGCACGTGGAAGCAGCCAGACCTATCTGTGAGGCATTTGCCTGAGATGAATATTTTCTGGAACAGAGAATCTGGATCTGCCTGTTACTCTGACATGTGCTGGTGGAAGCAAGCAACATGGCCTTCAGCTGACAGCTGCTACTTGTGCAGTAGTTACTAGCATGTAATCTCCTTGTTCGAAATCATCCCTTCCTCAGCATGCTCACTCCTCTGCTGGTACCTGCCCCTTTCAGGGGCCTGTTGTGTTCAGCTGAACCAGATGGGCAGCACTTTTCTCACCTTTCTCCAGCCTGAGCATGCACTATGGGGCTGACTCTTTCCAGGCAGCCAGTGGGGAACTGGCCAAAAGGACTTGTGTGCACTGAGAATGCACCATGTGTCTGCTAGGTCAGTGTTCAACAGGCCCAGCCCCTTCTCACTCTCTGGTTTTGGGAGGTTATGGAGTGATGGAAGAGGAGGGCCAAAAATATGGAAGTGAGGGGCAAGTTAGTAGTAGGTGACAATAGACTGCAATACCTGTATATATAGTAACTGTTTTGAAGAATTTATTTTGGTTTTGAGGGTGACGTGTGTAAAGGGCAATCACCAACCAGTATAACCAGGTGGAGGGCTGGGGGGGGCTGGTTTTCACTCCAGACTTCCTTCATATGTAAAGACCAGCTGTGATAAGGGGCAGCACCATAGTGCCTAAGGGTGTGCAGAGCTGAGCTGTCAGCTTCTGTGGGCTTCTGTGGGCAGCTTGGGGATCCTGCAAGCACTGCCCAGCTCCATGATGTGGGATTTCCAAGTGCCTTTCACTATGGTGGCATGTGCTGAGCCTTCTCCTGGGCTTCACCAGTCGTGCAGTAGGATCAAATCCAAGTGCTCTGCTTGGTGGACTTCAGGAGGCTGGCAGAGGTGACTGCTACATATTTGGCTACTTGCTGGTGTCCACATTATCTTTGTTATTGGCTCATGGTGTGCTGGGCCTAGGCAGAAGCTCCAGCACTCACTGTGTCCTCTCTTGAGCAGGAGGCCTCCCATTGCTTTGCCTTGCCCACCAGTGGCTCTGGAGGAGCTTTCAAGCAGGAGAACTTCGTTCTAAGCACATCCAGGTAAGTGGTGGTGGTCAATGGGTCACTTCCCTCTGCAGCAAAGGGTGCAGATCCTGGATCTGTGGTGAAGGGCTTTGCAGAAGCCCTGGAGTAGTGGGTTTTCTTTAGTAGGAGATTTTGCCTTAAGGAAAACAAACTAACTCTCATGGCAGGTGAAGGTAACAGTCTGTAGCTGCGCTCCAGGGCTGTCTGAGCCAGCCTTGTGCCATTTCCTGCTGACACCTATAATGTAGACACTGATTCCTGACCACATGCTTGTGTGTTGCCTCAGTGCTGCAGGCAGTTTGCAAAGGGCATTTTTCTGATTATGACACAGGGAGTTGCAGTTACAAGACCCAGATTCTGCTCTTGGCTCAGTTTCTGACCCTAATTGTTGAGAAACCTTTATCCTAATCTCCCTAAAACAGCAATAGTAAATCTCCTTCACACAAAGCAAACTATGGCTTGTGCAAAAGGTGCTGTAGGTATGCTGTTCTTCTGAAGTTGATATCCATTTTTTGATCCTCAGTGTGGTCCATGGTCTCAATAGATGCTCTGGCAGAGTTCACAAGCTTGTCACAAAGCAGTTAACCTTAGTCATTAGGAATGTCACAGCATTGAAAGGAATCATGCGGTAATTCTGTACTTAGTTTGAAGGTTGTCTTCTTCAAATCTTAGTTAATTTAGTTTTCATTTGTTGTTGTAAGGTGGATCTTGCAGTGCTGATCTAAAGAGTCTCTAATATGGTAAAATGTAAGGTATGGCCCAAGCAGGTGCTTCTGTCTTCTCCTCACATTGCTCGTTGTAGATGTGAGTCATCTTGCAGGACCTTTCAAAGGGTTTGGGGTGTGGGTGTTTTATTTATTTAAGGTGGTGGGGTTTTACTTACTTAGGGTCTTGAAATGAGGTGTGGTTTGTGGTTTATAGCTTTCAACTCCTGACTCTAATGTCATTAATTAATTTATTGTCTTGTGCTTGTGCCTGCTGGAGCTGTTTGTAACAGCAACCAAATTGTTGATAAGTGGTAAATGGAGTAAGAATGGAATCAGAAATGAAGTTAATGTTTTAGGCAGAGCAGTTAGGGTGAGGTGGCCTGTTGTGTTCTTCTCTGCTCCTTTCAGGCCTGGCTAGCAGCTTCAGAGGTTGAGGGCAACATCCCTCTGGGTCCAGGATGGAGGGGAGGTACAAGAGCCTCACTGGAGCCTTTGGGGAGAAGTCTCTTGGTTGTGTAGCAGCTCAGAGCGGCATGTTGGCAGGCAAGACACCACACGGCTTCTCAGGGTGTGGATTAGGTGTTTATTCAGAGCTCAGAGCGGCATGTTGGCAGGCAAGACACCACACGGCTTCTCAGGGTGTGGATTAGGTGTTTATTCGGGGGTCCCGCCCCGGGAGGGGGCATGGCCCCCACCTGGAGAGCTTCCAGAGGGGGATGGCAGGCCAGCCCAGACCAGACAGACAGACAGACCTCCAGAGAGACCAGCCAGATAGAGAGAGAGCTGATCGCTCATGTATCCACTTAAGAGTGACCCTCAAGCAGGGGTAGGTCCAAGGTTTGGACCAATGGGACACTGCAGGTAAGAGGGGTTGGGTTAACCCCTAAGGCACCCAGGATGAGCTGATGGGTAGGAGTTACACTGAATGACAATTTAGGGAAGGGTTACAACTCAACAATGAGCCATACATTTTGGGGTGAACAGAACATTTAGGAAATTAATCATCACAGTGGCCCATAAAGGATATGACTAGAGTTTACCACAGGCCAGGAACTGGCAACTTGAAAGTGTGTGTGGTGTTCAGCTACCAGGCAGGAGTAGTGTTCAGACCCTGGGCACAAGGAGCCTGTGTTGGCTACACAGAACAAGGAGAGGAGGTGTTAGGCTGGCAGTTGATAGGTGCCTCTTGTGACATGTGTTGCCCAGATGTTTCTTCTCATTCCAGCACAGACCAGGTGAAAGGTGTGATGACGCTGCAGGGAGATGCACTGTGTCAAGCTGTGAGTACTTGCCACACTTCTTGCTTTGTACTACAGGGAGGGAGCTCACCCCGGTTATGCATTACCAGTGATCAGTTTTCTTTGTCAGTTCTGCCTAAGTGACCTAGATGTTTCAGCAACCATTGGAATTTGTCAAGATCCAGCATCTAACGTCCCCTTCTACCACCACCATGTAGTCAACTTCCATGGGGATTCCTTGCCTTTACCAACTTTGTTGTGTAATAACAAGTTTCCTTGAGGACCTTCTGGGCTGAGGTCATGTGTCCTGCCAGCATCCTGATTCACTCAATGCCTTTCAACCTATTCTTTGCATTAATATCATCCTGTGGAAGCACTGAGGTTCTGGCTGTGCCAGGACTGCAGCTTGCCAGGATGGTCTGGAGGAAGGGAATGCGACTGCCAGCCCCCATCTTCTGCATACAGGCATTTCTTACTCTCATGTATTTGTTTCTTTTTTCAAGGATGTTAATCTGAAAATGCCCAGAAACAATCAGCTCCTGCATTTTGCATTCCGGGAAGACAAGCAGTGGAAATTGCAGCAGGTACCTGTTGGCACACATCCATAGCATTAGTGCTGTCTGAGCATTAATTTGAGTCTTTCAAGAGAGACTGTTATGTCCATTCCACATGAGCTACAGTGGTAAAAGCTAAGACAGGAAGCAGGTGCAATTAAATCAGTTAAATTCAGTTGGGGCGCATGGGTGGGCTCATTCCAGACACACCAGTTGATTTGAAGGCTGTCTGCATAGCAGTCATGATCCTTTAAAGGAATGTCTGAGGTGCCTGAGCAGGACTGTCCCATGTCACCCCAGGCTAGCAAGGCGAAGAGCAGCTTCAGGGGCTTTGAGTAGCTTGCTCTCATTCTCTTACAGATGCATTTGTTTAGAACAAATTATTGTGTTCAGTAGTATGTCTGAGTTCCCTCAGGTAAGGAGCTAAAAGAATGCAGCTATCCAGAGCCAGAATCGCTTTCCCATCATTTTGCTGGGACATACTTGATTTCAGGACCTGACCTAGTGTCTGAAGACATGGTTTTCCTCAGTTACTTTGTCACAGCTGAGTAGGTTGGAGGAAAATGGATTCCATGTATTTCCTTGTGCCATAGCTCAGGTTTTTCTAGGTGAGGAGTGCCTTTGGCATTGAGTGTACTTCCCAAAGTCTGCTTTAGTAATGAAAGCTCTACCTAGTAACTTTTTAGAAATCTAGAAAACTGTGTACTTGGGATGTAAATACCAAATTTGATGGAGTTTTCTTATGCCTTGCAACAAAGCAAGGAAGTTTTTGTGACAACACTCAGCAGTGCCTCCTCTTTTGTGGCTGTTTTGTACTGCTGCCTGGTTGATAGATTTCTACCAACTTTTATGGAAAACAACTTCATTTACTGGCATTATGTGTTCTAACATTGTTCAGATATGGAGTGTAAGTGTCTAAAGGACTGAGCGCATAAGCATTTAAAGTTATATGTTAGTTTTATAAGGGTTATATGGTGATCTTTGGCCTGTCTGAATTAAAAATTAGCATCTCAAAGGAGTGTCTTCTCTTAATGAATGACGTCAATTGGAGTTTTGTTTCTCTGTACAAAGTGAAGTAATGGGTAAGAAGTTGTAGCATAGGCATGTTTTTGAGGAACACATGTGCAGGCACATAAATTTTGAGGGAGTTGATTAGCAAACAAAGCAAAGTCAAGGGGGAATATGAATGAAGCAAATCATAACAGCAGGGTTGTCATTGCTTGGTTGGGTAGTGATGCCAGAAGGAGTTTGGCTTGCTCAGAAGCCTCTGTGAGATGTAAAGGCTGGAGGTGGTGATACTTGCAGATGCCCAAGTACCTGCAGTGTCTCTGCAGTCTGACAGTGGACTTATCATTGTCATTCTTTTCTCTGTGGCCTCTAGTGCAAGAGCTTTCTAAAAGCAGGGCTGTTCTGTGTTCCCTGAGCTCTGCATTAGAAGGAACCAGAGCCAGGTCTATCCCAGGGACACTTCTACAAGGATGTAGAGCTGGGAGCTGTGACATCTGGAAGGCATTGTAAATATATGAAACTACAAATACCCCAAGCTATGTTGCCCGTCTCCCAGCAGAAACTTCTCGTACAAGCTTCTCTGCTTAGCTGTTCATTTGCACCCTCTAATTTACGCCTTGGGCTTGTTTTTCAATTTTCATGCTGCTGCCTGGAACTGAGCACAAGTCAGCTTCTCCCAGGGCCATTGTCTTCCTCTGGTTTGTTCCTTGCTCACATGAAAGCAAGGATACACCTATCAACCTTGCTTTTATAACTGTGTTCCTCTTGCTTGAGAGGAACTCAAGCCAGCTGGGTCCCGAGTCTGGTTTGGTCCCACACAATGGCACAGCGTCTTGGTGCTGGAGATAACTCTCAATCCCAACAATTTTACTTTAGAAGGACTCTGGGCTACTGACAGAGACACTGTGAAATCAGTGCTTGCTGCTCATTGATGTCTTTTGTTTTAGCTCTGATAAGATGAAATCATTGTTCATGATGCTAGAGCTGACTGCTGTGTATGCCATTAGCAGTGAGAATTCCTACCAAGCAGTTGTGGCCAGAGCGCTCCCAGGATGAGAGTGCCTGATGTCACTTCAGGACAGGAGTGCTACATGTACTGACAATCCAGGTTGTAGCTGTCAGACTGTTCTGCATCTCCAGTAATGCTTCTGGGCAGCAGTGGTAGGTTTGTGTTAAATAGTGTCTGACATTTAGACATGGCATTATATTTGAGAAGGCACCATTCTTAAGGTCAGTGTGATAATTGGGGAAGCCTTTACTTCCCATCATGTGGTATTACAGCATGTTTCTTTCATAGGGCTGCATTTGTACCTTTGCAGATCCAGGATGCTAGAAACCATGTGAACCAAGCCATTTACCTGCTTATGAACAGAGATGTGAACTACCAGTTCAAAACAGGCTTGGAGGTGCTCAAGGTGAGGAGAAAGCCCCTGTTGCTTGGGTAGGAACTTGCATTTTTCTTCCCTCAGTTTGTTGTTTTAAACACAGTTAATACACATTACTGTCTGAGTCTCTTAGTGGAAACAGACTTCACCAGTTGTATCCATGTCAAGAAGTGTCCATGTGACTTCTTATTTTATATGAATCTGTACTGGTTTAGCATTAGTAACACGGCTGTACATCTGGTGAACAGTAATCTGAGCAGTCAGTGCCCTGTTACACACCAATGGTAATCTGGGAGGATATTCCTTAATCTTCTGTGGATGATGTTGTTACATAACTTACTCTCTTTGTTGATCAGTGCTGCTGGCGAGAGCAGCAGCAAGGCAGCCATCAGTAAACAGACGATGACATTACTTGTGATTTACTGAAAATCTGAAAGTTACTTCTCTCTTGCCAGTAGTATTTTCTGGAGTGTAATACAGAGCAGCTGCTGCATGGCAGTGAAGCCCAACCTTCTGCTTGGAAATGCTCTCTGGAGGCACCAGAATTCCAGCTTGCTCATTAGAATCCATCACAGCATCAAACATGAGAAAACAAAACCTTTTTAGTTTCCGTATGGTCAAGGGCTGTTCATAGGAAGAAACTAGGTAATAAAACTATTTCCTTTTACTTTCAAGTGGAAGTAAAGGGGAGATGTTAGTCATATTACAAAGTGCCTTCACATCTTAGCAGTCATGAGCTCCATAAAAGACATGTTGCTTCCCCCTTTTTTTCTGGAAGATGAAATCTGCCTGAATAGAGCCTTTGAACTGTGGATTCTGGCAGGATTGGCCTCACAATGAACTGGTTCTTTTTTCTACTGCCTCCTTCATAGGTGGTTATGAGCAGAGGGAGCCTATGCAGCAGTTGTACCTGTGATGTGGGAGTTGGGAGACTGAGAATGCAGCTTATTTTTTCTTTAAGCCTGTTGTTCTGAAGAGCTGATGATGAGTTTCTTGATGCCTCTGTGGCATCAGTAATTGATCTTACTTTGGCTTGATATTCTTGTCATGAATAGCCGTTCTCTCATTAGTCGCTAGTACTGAACATTCCTCACCCTTCTCATAAATCTCTGGTGGTGGTAACAGTTGAACTGCATTTATGTGGGAGCCACCCTTTCCCAATAAGTTCCTGAATTCCTGGAAGGATGAGGGGTTAGTGGCGGTTGTTGTTTTAACACTTGAAGGAGGTTTTAGGATTCTGCAGCACACTGTCCAGAGTTGTCAAGGAATCACACTCAGCAGTGGTTCTGTACATTGTCTTGTAGCTTATGGATGCTGTGATGTTGCAGCTTTCCAGAGCCCGAAATCGGCTAACCACTCCTGCCACTCTGACACTACCAGAAATTGCCTCCAGTGGCCTCACAGTAAGTATGTGGTGGTCTAGATCTCTATACAGGTCTGGCAGCATTACAACTGTTTGGATACTGGGTTGCATCCTGGTGGAAGTAGGTTTCTGAAGTGTCTCCTGAGGTGGAACTGCAAGTGCAAATCCTGAGTGGTTTTGGCTGCTCTGTATCTTCCTGTGGGAATGCAGATGACTTGGGCATGAGAACTCTGATTCTCTGAGAGTAAGTTCTGCTCTCTGCCCAAGAGTCTTGTCCAGGGATGATATGCCCTTGTGAACACTGTTCCATCCTCTCTTGTCACTGTCATGCATATACCATTTGATCAAGGGCAGTGAGAGCAGCAATCGTTGCCTGCAGCTGCTCAGTCTTTGTTTCTCTCCTAATGTTTTTTTTTTTTTTGCCGTGGGGTAATTGTAGTGTGGCTTGGGAAAGGGGAATGATTTCCCAGCATTAAAAATTATGATCCTTTCACTGACAAAGAAACTAATTTTCTTGCCAGAAAATGTTCACCCCTGCGCTGCCTCCAGACATCCTTGTGAATTTCTATATTAACCTGAACAAGCTGTGCCTCACTGTCTACCAGCTCCATGTGCTGCAGCCCAGCACAACCAAGGTGATGCCTATCTCCTGAGCCTTGTTTAGTTTCCTCTCCTTACATCCCACTGTGAGGAGGAGATCACACTGCTACCTGGTGCAATGTTATGTTTATAAGATAATGCAGAAATAAGTTCAGCTGGTGCTACGTGTCTGTGTTTAGGTCTGCTGCACGCAGAACGCTGGCTCTAAATCTAGTTTGGGGCATGGCGCCTTAGCCCATAAGAACATACCAGTGCTCTGGAGTAAGCCATTTTTTACCAAGTACTTTAAATATAGTTTCATAATTTAGTGAAATTTTGGAAGGACATAGTTACATTGATCCAGTTTGTATCAGAGTAGCATCTTGGGTTTCCTAATGGAACTTTGATGGATACTTTTCTGCTTCACCTGTTGCATGGGTCAACTTGATGTCCTGTAAACACAGTGTCAAAACTCTTAAGCTTTATGAAATGCAGTCCTTCCATAAGGAAGACTTTCCTAAAACTCAATTTTTTGTTTTTTCTTCTGGATCTTCTCATCTTATTTCTGTAGTGATAAAATTCGTAGCTACATTGAACTCAGCCAATGTGTAGAATTTCTTTCATGAAGGAGCAGGAAGGGTTCTAACAAAAGGGACTTCATATTGATGGAGTATGCAGGCAAATAGAGTCTGGGTGTTTCTTGATGTCAGGATACTGAAAGTGTAAACCTTAAATGTCTTTCTTCTAAGTGGTTTGTTGACCACATCAAAATCCTAATGACCTTTTCCTTCTCTAGAACTTCAAGCCTGCTGGAGGGTCTGTTTTGCACAACCCTGGGGCCACATTGTAAGTACAGTCACTACAAGGGTAGTGTACCTGGATAACAGGTGTTGCTATATCTTGAGAGTAACATCCAAACAGCTGTGTGCAGTTTCCATTGTAGCATTTCCGAAGGGGAGAAGCCGGACTGAGTTGTTTGCTGTGCCTGTGAATGCTCTGTTGTGTCCCTTTAATGACTTGGTCCTAAAAGCCAAAATGTGTGCATTCCCAGGATTTAGCCCATCTAGACAGTGCCATGAGTATAATCTAGAGATGAGAGTTTACAACAGAAATGAGCGTTATTGCTTTTGCTATCTGCATTCCCTACCTCCGTGCCTGTCTGGAATGAAGTTCCTACCTTCACCCTTTAGCTTAACTATAAATCTGGTCAGAGGTGGACTTGAGGGTTTGCATTCTCTAACTTTGCCAGGTGCAGATTTAAATGTGATAGAAATCATCATAATCTCTCCTGTAGGAATGTAGGACAGTCAAGTTCTATGCTGTTGTGTGTGAAGCTGTGCTCTTTTCTCCCTCCTCCAGTGAGTTTGGCAGCCAGCGATATGAAGTCAGCCACGTCTATAAAGTGGAATGTGTTGTCCCGTGGTTAAATGATGCCCTTGTCTTCTTCACAGTTTCACTGCAGCTCTGCCAGCAACTGAAGGACAAGGTAATGGCCTTGAAAAAGGGGCTTTGTTTTTAACTCTGTATTTTGAGAGGACCACAGATCTGATGTGATGTTATTCTGTTCAGCTTGCTGAAAATAAGGGATGGGTCAGTGTTCTGGAGCCAGGGAGCTGGCTGGCACTGCCAAGCAAACAGCCATAGGAGAAGTATAGTGGTGTAGCAGATGTCTGCTGAGCTGGTGACTAGATGGAAAGGAGCAAGTAGACACTTCTGTGTTCTCAGTCATGAGGTGGATGAGAGGAAAAAAGCAACCTAGATTCCAATAGATCAGTGCTCAGTTCCAGCTCTGCAACTGCCACCTTGAGCAAGTAACTTTGTGCTTCTTGAGGGACAGCAGCAGCAAACCTGCCTTTCAGTACTGCAGTGCTGAAGTGTGTAATGCTATGAAGCTAAGTCCTCCCTCACACATTATGTGCTCTTTTTTTTTGTGGTCCAGGGGATACAGGAACTTAACTGCTTTTGTTCTTGCCTTCCAGATCTCCGTTTTCTCCAGTTACTGGAACTACAGGCCATATTAATTCTCTGTGGAATGGTCTAATCCTTTACAGTACTTCCAGTGTCTCTCTGTTCTCTCATGCCAGCTGAGTCTAGATCAGCCTGAGGAGTGCTGGGGTTCACTGCCAGATGCCCTGCACAGGGCAGGGTCAGTGTACCCAGAGACACAGCTTAAGTAGCCTTGTCTGGGATTTCTGCATAAGCAGGGCACCAAGTAGTGCTGGATGATTGTCAGGAACTTCCCTCTTGTGCATTCTGTGGCTCACACTTCCCAAGCTCCTGATGAGTTACGCAGGTCTGTTAAAAGGGATAGGTGCTCTGGACCACCCTCACTAGCTAGATCTTTGCATTGTGCTGTAACTAACTCCCTGACTGTGAAGTAGCTAGGAAGGGGGTAAAACAGACTAACTTAACACACCTCTTAAAAAGTAGGGCATGTTGCACCATAGAGAGAAATAGGTTTCTCTTATCTGGTCCAGCTGTGCTTATAACTAACCCTGAGTGACTCCCTCTCCTGCCTGTTCTGCCCATCCCCATGTTACTGATTCCCCTTTGGGGATTCTCTTACTTGCTGCTGTTTGAATTCTTTCCCCTCTCATCCAGCATCAATGTGATAGTTATTTTTTCCTAAGCCCTAGTTGGGCCAATTGGTCTTTTCCAGGTTTAGTATCTTGTTTTCACTGCCAGCCTTCGGAGTTGTCTTGGTGTACCTTGTGCAGTCTTTCATCTTGTCATTAAACACAAAGTGAGTAGTACCACATTGCTACTATGATTTGCTGCCTGTGGATGCTACAATGTGTAATTCACCTCTTTAGCCACTGCTAACTCTGAAATAAAGACCCTCATACCTGCAGTGCTCATGTGGGCTGTGAAAGAATGAATATCTGAGATTCTGTGCTCTCTCACAAGTGAGAGGCTGTTCATGGTTATGCATGCGGGAATGTCTTCTGCGTTACTGGGAAGGACAGTAGTGGAGGTACTACTAGCTGGGCAGCTCTTCAAAGGCTGAGCCTATTTGCATAGCCTCAGCCCAGTGCTGTCTGATACTTGAATACTACCTGAAGTAGTTTTCCAAACATGCCTTGACAGTCACATTTGGAAGAGGCTGTAAGCACTCAGACTGGGTTGGGTTGGCTCGTAGAGTCATTCAGAACATCTCTGGCAGAGTGAGAAGTCTCCAGGTCCCTGTTCAGGATCTTCTCAGGAAGATCCATATGGCTTGCCCACATGGCTCTGTTGCCCTTGGCCATCTTTTACAACCTTGTCATACATCTTTTTGTGAACAGGTGTGTTAAATGCTCCCGAGTTTCACTTGGTTCTGAATAGCCTTGAGTAGCAGTGAAAAGGACAGCTGCTCTTGACAGGAAGGATGATGGAGAGCATGGGCAGCCGTGCTACTCTAGAACTAGCAGTGGCAGAGGCGGTGTGATTGAAGAAGTAAAAATTTCCAGGGATGAGATCCCAATCAGTGGCAAAGTTGGGGCTCAAGAGACCTGGTTTTGCTAATGAGAGTTCCAATAAGGGATTGGGCAGGAGAGCTGTTCCAAAACATAGCTGGTGGGGTTAACAAAAATCCCCACACAGAGCCCTAGTAGTGGCAGGGTCCATATCATGCTGCAGCCTGGTACAGCCAAGCTCCTGGGGCAAGGGAAGGTCAAGAAAGGTAGTGTAAGGGAGTAGACAGCATTGCTGGGTGGGGACAACAGAGGCCGTGCTGATCTGACCAGAGAGGAGCAGGGAAAAGAGCAGGGAGACAGAGGGAACAGGCAGTCTGCACTCCTGGCTGCTCCCACGGCTGATTCTAGGGCAGACATACACTACAGCTATCTCATTCACTCTGCAAGGGCACAGGGCAGAGCCCCTGAGCTGGTCTGGGAGCTATTTCGTGCCAGGCAGACCTGTGTTGTGCTCAGCCTGAGCAGCTCGAACACTGCTTTGTGTTGCAGTGGGCATGGATATTGGGTGTTGGGTCTTCCTTCCTGCCTTCCCTGAGGCTCCTCCGACACTGACCAGCCTCCCCATGGAATGCTTAAGGTTGCCACAGCTCCAGGAACCTTTGCACAACACCCCCACAGATGCACAGGCTGGGGTTCTTGAGGATGTCTGTGCCAGGGCCAGGGGCTGGACTAGATGATTCCACTGGGTATCCCTCCCAGCTCAGCCCCTTCTGCAAATTCTCACCTTTGGGTCAAATGTTGTGTCCCCAGGAGACACTGGCAGAGCTGAGGGGGTCTGGGCAGAAGCAGGGCAGCCCCAGTGGGGCAGACCCAGCATTCCCCAGTCTGTAACACCACAGCAGTGGCACCCCAACCCTCCTCTCTCTATTACACCACAGTGGTGGCAGCCCCAGAGTTCCCCCCCTGGAGCCGCTCCAAGGGAAGTGTCCAGAGCCACGTCCAGTGAAGGGAACTGGCCAGCCACTGATCACTTCCAGTCTGGGCTGATGTGTTTTCCTCCTCTGACAGCTTGGGGAAGGTCCTGTTGGACACCTCCACAGTGCCACAAACAAGTGTCAGACACGGTTACAGAGCTCTGTCCAGAGCTCACAAGGGGCCCTTGACTAAGAGAGTAAAAAAAAAACTGAAGAGAAAGAGAACTCCAACAGTAGATTTGTTCCATCCTTCAGTCATTACACCCACACACACACACGACCTGAGACTGCAAAAAATGAGGATTCATTGAGCACATTTGCAGGAAAAGCAGGTTTAACACAGACTTTCAGTAGGACTGTTCTCAGCTGAGTGAAAAAGGGCAACTTTGGCAGTAGCAGGGCCCTTGGACAAGGCAAGGGCCAGTGCCTAAGCCCACAGGGGAGATGAGGGCTCTGAATTGGCCGGCCCTGGCATGGAAACCCACCTTCCAGGCTGCTTCACACACAGGATTCTTGTGGAGGACTGTAGAAAGCTGAGAGCTCTGCCTTCTCCATCTTCCGTCTCCTAATGCGGCCTGGGAGGAGAAATTTCGGGTCAGCTCCTGTGGTACAATCCCTCCCAGCCCAGAGCACAGCGCCGGGAAGGTTTTTGCATGCCGAGGCTTTGCTGCAACCACAGAAAGCCCCTCGCTCAGTGTCACCTTTCCTGCTCAGCCACATCTGCCGAGTGCCCCAGCCACAGGACATTGCCAGATCTGGGTGGTATTGGTGCTAGAAAACGCCAGACCTGGGCAGTGCAGGCGCTGGCGATTTGCTGCATCTCGATTTGTGGCACTGGCAAACTACCAGATCCTGGGTGGTATCAGCACCTGTACTGGGAAAGTGCCAAAATAGAAAAATAAGAAAAATTAATCAAAGAAACAAAAAGAAAGAAAGAGAGAAAAGCAGAAAGGGAGAAAAAATAAACAGAAGAAAGAAAGCAACAAAGCAAGCAAGCAATAAAAAAAGAATAAAATTAAAAGGAAAAAAAATGAAAGAAATTAAGAAAGAAAGAAAAAAGGAATTAAGCGAAAGAGAGAAAAAGGGAAAAAGCAAAAAGGAAAGGAAGAGAGAAAGAAAGAGAAAGGAAGAATTAGAAAGAAAGTTAAATAAAAGTGAGGGAGGGAGGAATTGCTC
>VYXD01007170.1:0-20485 GCA_013397195.1 Hylia prasina
GCGCTGGAGGTGAGGCTGCCCCATCCTGCTCTGTCTCCTTAAGGCTGCCATGATCCCCACAAGGAGCATCGCAGGACACCTTTACCATGGAGCCCTTTCAGCTGGCTCTAAGGAAAGCAGGAAACAGGTTCATACTGTCAAGCTTTGTATATGAAGTTGTTCCAGCTATTTCACTTCCTCACATCCAGATTATCTTGGATTATGGAACAGGCATCTTTTCTTAAGGAAAAGCCTAATTTCCCTATTTTAAATCATTTTTCTTTTCAGGCATGCTGTGAAAGATGACTATTTACTATTCCACCCCACCCAAACCACCATTTAATAAATTAGTCTATAAATAATTGCATTGCATTTGCACGTCCTTAGGTGGGATGTAAAAGAATAACTACATAGCTCAACTCTGCATAACTCATAGCTCACTGCACATGTGCAGTGCTAAAATAGTTATAGTCAGCAATTGTGGTGGTAGTTGTGGGTGAAAATTATGTGCCATCAGAAAGCTCTGGTTTTGCATCTGAGCTTGTCCATCTTTTATGTGTACTGCAACTTCCCTGCTGACTTTTGGTGAGAATAAAATCTCACTGACTGAGTCAAGGCTACTTGCTGAGATCAGTGGCTGTAAATCTGGGGCTTTCTGTTTTGGCACTGACTTACTTACCCTTCTCTAACAGTAGACTTAATTTTGTTTTAATATGGAAAAAATCAGTTGTCTCTGCCTGAAGAGGAAATGCAGGGAATACAAAAAAATAGCAAGGAATTGTGGTTTTATATCCTGTCTCTATTTTCCCACTTCACCATTGAAAATTCATTCCCAGCCACAAGATGAGTTACATTTTGGCAAAGGATGAGGCAAATGATAACTTTCCTTTAAAATTTTCATTGTAATCTTCTGGCAGAGTTTCCTTTAATAAAAAATGAATTAAGAAAATAATAAGAAATAAACATTAGAAACTTCATTAATATCAGCTATGCTCCACTTGTGTGGCCATTTCCCTTCTATTTTTGACACACATTTGAATTATGCTCAAGAATATGAAACCAACATACTCAAGATTTCCTTAATGAGAAAAATGGCTTTGGAACCATCCTGATTGCATAAAAACTGAATTTATGGGTCACAGCTGAGGTGAAGATTTTTGTTCCTTTGTTGCTGTGTGGTTTGGGGGGTTATTTTGTTTGGGGTTTTGTTTGTTTGTGGTTTTGCTGTTGTTTTTGTGGGTTTGTTTGTTTTCCTTTTCTTTTGTTTGAATTGATGTGAGTGTGTTTCAGGCTGGATTCATTGAACTGAACTGAAACCTGTGGGGGGTTTTTTTCTTGAAACTATTTTTATACATGAGCTCTTTCTATTTATCTGTAGAGTTTTCTTTTCTTTCCTTGGCTTTTCCTGTATCATCCAATAAAACCAGCTTAAAAGGAGAAAGGAAACTGTTTTTTCCTGTCACAGAACAGATCAGATATATGAATTAATAGACAGTGCTGATAATATTTCGGGTGAACAGGTCAAAATGAGATGCAGCAGTATTTTTAAGTTTCAACCACTCATCTGTGAGCCACAAATTTAATTTTCTTCATTTTTTAAGGTGTTTTTAATTGCAACTGAAATGCAGCTTGGCAATACTCTGATTGCAGTTATTCTCTCAAGGTCCTACTGTAATCTTTGAGCTTCATTTTCTTTCAGGTCTTATGGAGCCTTGGGAAATACAGAGTTATTCACTTGCTGAGGGAAACAGGGAGGATGTTGTTTAATATTTTGCTTTGTTTATACAGCGCCATTTGAAACATTTCAGGGCTCTGATTAAACTAGAGGAAATGACTTTATAACTAGAGTTTCTGAAGGCAATATGTTCTGGGACATGTACTCAAGACTTTCTCTGCCTCCAACAATTTTGTAAATAACTTTAATATGCTCATGAATGCCATGGCTGTGTATCAGCAATGTCTAGAACATTGTCTGGGGGAAGGAAACGGAAGAGTGAGAACATTGTGTTCAAGCTTCTGAACAAAAAAATTAGGAATTTATCCTTTTAATGGATAGCTTTTGTTTCTTCAAAGTAAATAAACAATAAAATAGAAGTCTTCTCTTGTAAAATTCCTTTTTAGGTAGAAAACCGTGTTTATGCATGAATCTTGGATCACTCACTGAATCTTGTTTAAATGAAAACCATATCTGAAGTTCCTGAATTAATCCCACTTACACTGAAATGTTAGCACAGCTTAGATTAAGACATATTAAAAACCTTGCACTTCATTAAGAAGTTATTAATAGAATTGCCATAGCTAGTAATCTTAAAGAAACATTGTATTATTTTTATAATACAGAATGTGAGCATTTAAAAAATAACACTCAATCTGAAACAAAGGCATCTGGAATAAGTATGAGTAAAAATTTAATACAAAGATTGGGAAGTTAATGAAGATGGGTGGGATGATCTTTCCTAATGATTGTCTCATGGACAAAGAATTAATGACATTGATGCTGCTCAGGGGGACACAGCGTGGGATGTCATTGGCTCTCCCCCTTCCCAGGTGTTGGCACCACCAGTTCTGGCAGAGATGAGCTGGCAGAGGGGTCCCAGGAGCTCCCAGATGGAGCTGGGCTGGCTCTTGGGATGCTGCAGGCTCCTGCTGGGTGCCAAACCTGCCTTGGCCCTGCAACACTCCCAGGAGCTGCAGCAGCTGCAGGACTGGCTGTGCTGGCCTGAGCCAGTCCCTTCCTGACAGGGGAGAGGGAAGGGAATGGCAAGAGACAATGGGAACAGCAAAATGTAGAGAGGCTGATGGGTTATAACCAACCCCTGCTGGCACCCCATGGACTGCCTGTGCCAGCCTTTACTTGGAAGGTCCGTGGGAGTTACTGCAGTTTTCTTCACCAGGATTTTGCTAGTTTTAAATGTCACTAAACTCTACTAAACACTGCAAGTCTCAGTTTTCCACCCTAGACAAACTGATTTAGCAGCTGGAAACCAAGGACAGTTGTTGGACTTCAAGTGATCTGGGAGAGAAAGGGGAACCATATGAGTGCAAATAAGACCAAGAGATTGTCAAGCAGCAAAAGCACTGAACTATGATGCAGAGATAATCAGCAGTGCTTGAAGTCCAAGCAGTACCTGCCTATTTGATTTTCTCAGAGGCCTTTGTAACAGCTGGAACAATAAAGTCAGAAGAAAAACTGATTCAGAATTGTTTGGTCCTTCATTTTCAAAAAGTTTTCCAAACTTTCTGCTTGAATTGAGAGCTATAAAACAACCTGAGCTTAAATTTTGGACTCTGCATGGAAAATTGTATCAAAATATAAAAAAAAATATATATAACACAAATGAGGTTGGTATGCAGAGGCCAGGGATGTATTGCATGGTGTTCAAAACAAAGCACAGAATCCAGAGATGTTTGGGTGGATGATGTGCAAATGACCAAAATGAAATCAGTTGACTTGGCATATCCCAAACACTTGGCATGATGAGCTGGTTACTGGCTATGACAGAAAAAGAAAAGGGAGTCTATAATGAAACTAACATTTCAGTTTTAAGTATAGTTGTTGCCATAGCAACCTCTGTAATGGACACATTTAATCTTAAAATTCAGCACTGCATCTGAACTGACTTGAACTGTAAACAGGATGTCAGTGCTTGCAAACCATTTGAATAACTGTGAAAAGTTTATCCTTCCCAGCTGAGATGGAAGGGGTGCATGTACATAAACTGATGATGAAGGATATTGACTACCTTGATGCACTATAAATTTTTTAAGCTATTTATTTGGTTTCATACACCTAAAGAAGATAAGAATAGCATAAATTATATTATAAGGAAAATAAAAGGCTGAAACAGAAATCTTTGAAAGCAGTTTTTGCAAGCCCAAGGTTTGTGCACTAAACAGTGATTTAACATGCTTCTGTTTACCAGGCTTTTTGAGCATGGAGTCACAAGATAACTGATCTGTCTCTGGTTTGAGCCCTGAGCCATGTCTGTTTTACTTAAGATTGGTTTTTGCCTTGTTTTAATCCTCTGTCGGCTTGTACCAGAATGGAAAAATGAGATGACACCCTGCCAGTTTTCAGGACAAGTAAGAATAATACTATTTCTGGGGATGGTGTGTCTCATTGTAGGTTATTTTCTTTCTAAATTCTGACTTAAAGCATAAATCTGATAAGTTTTATATGCCATTAAACAAGCAATGAATTTCATTTTACAGAGTTTGAAACTTTGGGTTTTTTGTTGTTTTTTTATCCTGCTATGCTTTGAAAGGGGTAGAGAAGTTTTAAAATGTCACAAAGTTATTTTATTTGCATTAGGTATGTCAGATTTCTTCTTTATTGTTTATGCTACAGTTAAAACAAAGGCAAGATGACTTAACCCTTAAATTTCCTGCAAAGCATCTCCTGTCAAAGAGAGCTCAACACACTACAGAAGTTTAAGACCCTCCCTTTGGAGATCACAGAGTGTGAAAGCAATTAAAACAATACAGGCATTGATTTACCCTGCGCTTAAATCTGATAAATTAATCTTTTTTCCATTCTGTGGACTGGTGCTGTAAACATACCACATGCCAGTGGGACTCATCAAGGCAGGGCACTAACACTTCATTTTGCTGCTTGATCTCTCAAAAACAAGGACTACTCCAAAAAGCTGTGCTACCCTGACAGCTTGATCCCAGCTCAACTCCATGCCTCTAGTGCTGGAATTCAGAGCAACCTGTCTGTTCCCAGAAGCCTCCTATTCCTGAGAGACCTGCCCAGGCTGGAAAGTGGGCCAGCAATAACAGCATCAGGTGTGACAAAGGCAAGTGGCAGCTCCTGCACTGGATGACACAACCAAAGATCCCAGCACAGGGATGTGTGCCTGGGGAGCCTCACTGAGAGGGACCTGGGAGCCCTGGTGCACAAGGTGACCCTGAGCCAGCAGAGCAGGGCTGCAGCAGTGAGGAAAATCAGATCCTGGCCTGCACCCACTGGGGCACAGCTGGCTGAGACAGAGACTGATCTTCCCACTCAGCATTTGTCACAATTCAGAAAGAGTTGGACAGGCTGGAAATGGTCCAAAGGCAGCCTGGAGGACCTGCACTGTGAGTAATGAGTGAAGGCAAAAGGTCTTTTCACTCTGAAAAAGTGAAGGTTCTCAGGGAACCTTACCACAGTTTCTCAGTACTTTAAGGTCATCTACAAGGAGGACTGAGGCTCTCCCTTCACCACAAGTCACATGGAGAAGACAAGGGGGAGTGGGTGCAAGTTGAACTGGGAGAGGTTTCATCTCGCTATAAGAGGATTTTTTACATTGACAACAATAATTCAGAATAACCCCACGGGACATGGTGGAGCCTTTCAAGGGACCAATGAAAAAGGTGCTAGATAATCTCAACTAGGTCCACTTTTCCACAAAAGTTTGGACTAGATATCTTTTGAGGTCACTTTCAATCCATGTTATTCCATGATTCTTTAATTCAATCCTTTAAAAACCAAGAAAACTCACATTTTCAGGGTGTCCTGGCTGCTGTATGTAATCATACTTGATTGCAGTGAGCCGCTTCCTTTTGCCTCAGTGTGCTAGGAAATACCTGCAAAGTAGAGTTATGTTAACTAAGGAATCAATGAGGTAAGAAATAAACTAAGCTGTGCTTGAGATGTGAGAAAGGTAGAGGAAGCGTCTAAAATTGAGCTGAGCAATAAAATAATCATGCCTGTGGACCATTAGAGGTACTCTTCATATTTATTTCCTATTTTTTTAGTATAGTAGAATTCACCCTTTTCATGAATGAAATTGCCTGTGGAAACAGAGTGAGCATGTGGCTGGGATTGGGCTGGAAGGCACATGGGAGCTGCGGCTGGCACTTGAGGAGGCTCAGTGAGGAAATCCATTTGCTGCACTGGCAGCGCTGGAGAAGGAGCAGGGCAGCAGTGGCTGTGCCAGGCCAGGGAGCCTCACACACACACCAGCCCCAGTGTCTGGGTTTGGCAGGAGCCTCTGTCCTCACCCCTGTGCTGGGCTGTGCTGGGAGCTGCGGGCTGGTGGGTGGGCAGGGGCAGGTGGGCAGCTCCAGGGGACACAGCGTGAGCTGGGGCAGGGCTGAGCTGTGCCTAAAGCAGCCCCTGCAGCCCATCCTTGCAGCTCCCAGCCCAGTGGAGGTGGCCTGGCTGGAAGCAGACGGGAATGACACAAAAGAACCTCATGATGGCATGCTGGTGAGCAAGCAGAAAAAAAGGCTAGTTTATTTACAAAACTCAATTTTATACATTTCCAAAGGTGCCTGTGGATTGGGGGGTGAAATCCCACCTCCCAAACCACACTGGTTAAGATATCTGTCAATCAACTTTCTCCTCCTACCTAAAAATATGTAAACAACGAAGGACAGGAAAAACAAAGTTAGGAAAACAAAGCTATTGTTTATAGTAAAAAGTGTGGGAAAGTAGAAATTCTGACTCCAAGATGAAAGACAATTCAGAAGGCCTAGAAAAATCCTCAAAACCAGGGTGACAGAGGAGGTGTGAGGTGTGGTGGAATGTTCCCTTCATGCTTGTGGAAGAGTAGAGGGTCTGTGTGGGGAAAGGTGCTGAGCAGTGTCCTGCATTGGAAACAAAAGATGTTTTCCTTGCCAAAGATAAATGTACTAGGGTTTTTTGTTTGATTACACAACGTTCAATTATACCAGAATGAATCTTTTTTCCTTTTCCCACACGTGGCTTCCTCTTGGTATTCTTATATCTCTCTCCCTTGTGGTGTCCCTACCCTTGTGGATAGCCTTTCAGAAGAAAATTTAGGTCAGAAGTTAGAATCAATGTTTTCTATTTAATATAAATATTTAGGTTATAGCTCCATCTTCTCTCCAACTCTTTGTCTAAACACTGTTCAACTCATGCATGACCTTTTTTTTTTTTTCCTGTAAAATTTCTCATAGACCCTTTTGTGTCTAATTCTATCTTCTATGTGTTGGAAGCGATGCCATTGCTTAGGCTGCTTCAAAACAGACATTTACTAATTTTAGGACATGATAGACAAATTCAAGTTTTTACATCAATGTACTTGCAAAGAAGCTGTGGAAGGTGGGGCTGATTTGCTACCACATTGAGAAAGGATGCAGTAATAAAAACTGACTGCCAGGTACTGAGAATGTTCATATGTTGTGCTTTGGGTGGTTGGCTTTATGATGCATCTTAGTTATTGAAAACTAGCTGAATAACAAGTGGACAGAGATAGCTGTGGAATTTTTCAGCTATCATCAGGACAACTAATCCATTAAGTTTTCTTAAAATGAATATAAAAGCGAGGACCTAAAGTATATGTAAAAATATAACCATAAAAATGCCTTTGTTCTTTAACAGTCTGAACATTAGATGTTCCCATAAAGCATTCCATTCTATCCAATATCATCCTTCTTTTTTAAACAAAAACGCCTATAAATTTAATATCTGCCAGTAATATCTTCTATTGTGTCTATATATTGAACTTAAAACAGGCAATAGTTTACCTAGGCAGTGTTGTTTATCAAAACAATGTCTTAGATTGAAGTCTGGGAATTGCAGACACCATATTTTATTATTTGTCTTGTTATTTGAATGTTCTTTGCCAAGTGAATTTACTAAATGCCCACTATCCCTTGTGCACACTGAAATCCCCTAATAAGATGAAACTATTTTTGCATTACTTACTTTATATCCATTGAGCACTTTAAAAATGATCAAGAGACTGCTTCTAAATTTGCAAGCTATTTAAATAGCAAGTATGTAGGGCAATATTCTTTCCACTGAGTCAGTTCCATTACTTTGCTTAGGTAGCATAAAAGAGTCAGCCTCTGGCAGCATCTGTCCAGCTGGGAGTATTCCTGATGAAAGGGAAATTTCAGCTGGAATGTAGTTTGTTTACCCACCTTCTTTACCAATCAGTCACACCAAAGCAGACGTGAAGTGAGGAGAGACAGGAGAGTGCAGCTGTGCAGTGCTCATTTGCATTTGGTGCAGGGTGATGTAAGGGGAGATTTGCCAGCAGAAACAGGGAAAAGTGATGATCATCAGGCCTTAAAAATGTCACTACAGAAGTGTCTTGGGTTTTGACTATAAAAACGTACCCTTTGAGGGTCTAAGTCCTTCATGGGCTGGTCTGCAGCCCTCTGACTCCATCCCTGCCCCTGGCTGGAGTGGAGAGTGGAGAAGGGAGCATCCCCAGCCCTGAGCCCAGCCTGGGCTGGTGGCCAGTGCTCCTGACCTGCTTTCAGGGATGCAGTGGGGGGAGTCAGAGGCAGGACTGCTGGGTGCTTTTCTACTACCTGCTAGGCAAAAAATAATAATAATAAAAAAAACCAGTAAAACCTCCCTTTTTTTATAGAAGCTCCTCATGGAGAAACAGTGATGGCTACTCCAGCAGAGCAGCCAGCCTTTTCCAGCTTTGCAGGATGCTCTGTTAAGGAGACAACCTGCAGCTCCACCACTGATGCTGCTCCCTCATTCACAGGTGCCAGCTGCTACCCCTTCCTCCTGTGTGATCTAGGTGCTGTCTAGCATGAGACACCATCTGGAACTGCATGTGATCCATCACATCCACAGCCATTGATTCAAATTAGCAGGTGCTGTTACCATTTGGAAGGCAGAAAGTTGTGGCCACCTCACACAGAGTAGTTTGCTTCTCACTTTTTACAATGCCATAAGCTTCCAGCAAGAGCATTTGTTACATGGAGTAACAGTGTTAAAATTCCTTATCTATTTTTGTCCCAGAAACTGAAGTCTTAAGTCTTAATGTGAAAGATACCCAAAGCTCTTTGCATCTGTAGGAGCCAAGAATCACGGCAGTGACAAGAAAAGAAGCTTTCTGTTCTGCTGAACTCTGAAAGTTTCAAAAATGTTCTTTTACAACACACATCAGAAAAGGAAGACTTGATGGTCATCTCCTTGCCCCAAAACCCTACCACTGGGGTTTGCATTTGGCAGGAGCTGTTTCTGAGGATATCTGAACCACATTTCCCCCATATCAGCCCAGTGTGCCAATTTCTGACTGCACAGCCTCATCTTCTTTGGGTTGTCAAGCCACAGTAGGAGAGAAAGTTGGTATCTGGTTAGTGGAATTATGTGAGTCTCAAAAAACCATTGCCATCCTTCTAACTCAAACTTTTGAGTGCTCTTTTATTTTAAAATCCAGCTTCAGTTGCTCTCAAGAGACTTGGACACCAGTTCCCTCAACTGCAGTTCTTTCAGCAATTACTGCTGGCAAGATTTGCTCTTAAATGGTGATTAATTGTTTTCTTCCTGTGATTTTTCACATTTTAAATATAGTGAAGGTTATTTGTATGATCACAGATGTTGCACATCATCTCAAGCTCACTGCCTTCTACCACAGTATATTTACTATATATCATAAGTCCTAGAAATTACTTTCAAGAAAAGCAAAATCTAAGGAGAAAAAAATCATTATGGCTGGAAAACGAATCATACTTGGAGAACATGGTGGGGTTAATTGTTGGACTTGATGATCCTAGAGGTCTTTTCCAACCTTAATTATTCTATGATACCTTACAGTGACTGTTAGCATCTGAACTAAGAAGTCATAAATAAATATTCATAGTTGTTCTAGCATTGTTTTCTTCTCTAACTTGTTGGTAATGGGTTGGTTTTTTACTTTGCCCAAGTAAATTTTGCTGGATGTCTGTATCTCCATCTGTGAAACTTCACTGATGTTATCTGAGGAAAATAGGAGCAGATGGGAAACATTTTAGCTCCATTCTCACTGAGCACAAGATTAAAAGAAAGGCCATGGTGCATTTTTAGTAAAGGAAGTGATTACATATGGAGCACTCCTTTGCTGTCTGAGAAGCCATGTAATTCACAGCAATCTGGACTTCCTTGGTCAGCTGGTTTAAAAAATAAATTCTCAATTCTGCTGCCACTTACTCTCCTTCTAGGCAATTCAGGGAGTTCTTGATAATCAAAATCAGCTCTCTGTTCTATTACATATTAACACTGTAAGTTGTTGCACCTGGATTTGATGAACCCTTTGTTTATTATGTTAGAGGAGTCATATGCAGCTGTTCTTCCCCCAAAGTGATCCATTACCACATGTGAGAAATGCATCCTACATTACACAGTAGCTGAATGAATTTCCTATTTGCCATTCAACCTTCTACCAATTTAAAAAATTATAATTTAAAAAATTATTAAGCATCAAAATTAGGTCAGAGTGGCAATAAACCCAAAAGTTATCACCAGAAAGCTTTCAGTATTTCAGTAAGGAATGTGATGGAGGTGTGCCATTGGAGTTCCCCAGATGTATTATTTACTACAGATAGATCTGTTCATAGACAAGCATTCAAAAAAAAACAAAACAAAACAAAACAAAAAAAAAACCACACAAAACCAAAAAAAACCCCTACCAAAATGTTCTACACACTGCAGTGGGAGGTGATAAATGTTTCACATACAGCATAAGAAGTTTAAGCCCTCAGCAGAGCATGTCTCAGTCATTAAAGTAGAAAAGATTCCATTCTGTTTGTAGCTTTTCCACAGGTATCCCATGGGACCTTGGACATGGTGTTTTATTTCCCTGGAGGAAAAGCCAAAAGTGTATGCAGTAGATTTGCCAGTTGCTGCACTCAGAAGGATGAGGGATGGCTGATCAAACACCTTGTGGTGTAAAAGCAGTGGTGCTGTTACATGATAGTGTAAGATCTAAGCCACCTTCCCCTGGCATTGTCCCTGCCCGTTCACCCCAAGGCTCTCCATGACGGGGCCAGGTGAAAGCTGGCCCTGAGGACAAACAACATGAGTACTTCTAAGCCAGATCTATGAAATGAGCTAGTGCCCTCAGGGTCTGGGGTGACGCCCATGTGACACAAAGCAGGTGATGGAACATGTACACAAGGAATACGGGAAAGAGGGAATATGATTCACAAGGCAGGCAGAGGCTAAATCGGCCCCGTGTGACTGTAAAACCACACATTCATGTTGCTTGTTTAGTGTGTTTTTTTCAAGCATTATTTTTATATCAACACAGCGATACCAAGAAGTGGAAAATTCCACTGCTATGTATTATTTAGTTGGGGAACTGTAATGTCCTGTGTCAGTAAATGCTGCATTTGCAATAGGAGTGCTCGCAGATATTGCTTTACCAGTAACCTTCTTTTTGCCTGCAGTGCACTTTACTGGACTCTTAGGAGCTGAGACTTAGGGAAAATGCCTTGTGCCCCAATTCTCCTCTCATAAAACAGAACTGACCCTTCTTCATCTCATGGGAACACTGAGAAAATTAACACTTCAAGCAACTGAAGGTTAGAGACACTGTGGTAATGACAGCTAGAAAACATTTCAGTTCCACTTTGCACCGAAATCAGTCTAACTGCAGTCTGAGCTGGACAGTAGTGATTTGTTGGATCTGGTTTCCAAATAATGGGATGGGACTGCCAGGAGATGTTCCTCGAGCTTTATTGCAACATCAGCCTCAGAACAGGGTGAGACACGAAAGATGCCAACAGCTCACGTCTTCCCAACAGCAGCCAAAAGTCTCTGTGTTACAAGGCTTTTTAAAATTTTCTTACCAATTATTTTTTTACCAATTTTATTACCAATTTTTAGCCAATTAATAAATGCTTACAGGCATCTGCATGAACCAGTCATTAAAACTACAAGTATACCTTATATCTAACAATAGGTGCTTGTTTCATATTCCTTATTTCTCAGGAACTTTTTATAGTCTTCTATAAACACAGCACAGAGCCTCATTATTAAACTTTTCTATTATCTTACTCAACATATTTTCCCACTTGCTAAGGACTAACTCTATACAACATAAAAACAGTCTTATTTTTCCATGTCCTCATTCTTGTATCTTTTTAATTCTAGGCCTTACATGCGCACTGCTGTGAGAGTTTTCTGCTTTTTCCATTTCCCACAGTGATTCCTCTGGTCAGTGTGTAGCCCACACACCCATTATACAACATTTTGGTGCCATTTCTGGGTTCCCACCAGTGCAGGGTAACTCTGCCCATCCCATCAATGGGTACTTCACAACCTCTGCTGAAGTGACTTCTGCCATTTCAATGTCTCCAGCTCCCTCACAGCTTTGCAGGTGTCTCTCTGACTGGACTGCAATTCCTCTTCCTTTGTGTTCATATGCCTCCTTCCAAATCTTAGCAATACTAGCATGTCTCTCTAACCAATTATGTGGAGATTTTCTTACTCAGAATCACGGAATCAGAAAATTGACTAGGTTGGAAAATACCTTTGAGACCATTGAGTCCAACCTATGACCTAACACACCTGAATTATGAAAAGGTTTGTCCAGATAGCTTACAATAGTTTAAAAATTAGTTGAATAAAACCATGTTACCTTGCTTGTTTGGCTTAAGAGGGCCAAATACTTAATGCTGCCTGTAAAATCTATTTACAATGAAATTTTCCAAACCCAAGCACCATGTCTTTTATGAAAGGGATTTCCAAATTTCACATCCAATATCTTGGTTCATTTTAACTGATGCAAAAGCATTTATACAGATCTTAAAAATACTTATCTATAGAATACCTGTATGACTTATACACATTTAATCACACAGAGTTTCCTAAAATGTAAGATGTTAATGGTTACTTAAACTGAAGCTCCACCCTATCTTTAGTATCATCAACATATATTGTATGTTAACATATTGTTTGGGTAATTTGATTTCAAAATCATGTCTTCAGCAGTTTTAATAATTTTTCTGTTGGGACATCTGGGAGTATCAGGGAATAAACAGACTTCTCTTTGTAGCCTGGACTGAGAGGTAAGTGAAATTACCCTTAATACTGTCTGCATATCATTTCTGCTGCTGAAAGAAGAGGCATCCTGCCCTACCTGGAGCCTACTTGCTTATCTAGTCCTCTAAATACTGCGTGCCCATCTTTAAAAACAGAAGGTAGACAATCAACACATGCCAGTTCTGGTAAGAATGTTAATACACATGTATGATTGTAATATAAAACAGTATAGAGTGTTATATAATCATAAATTTAAAAATTACATGCATGTATAATCTCACTATAAGGAGTTTCAGGAAGGCATTACCTATCTGGAACTTACTGTGAAGCAGGACTGTTTCATAACTGGTTTTTTTCCTTACTTTTTTCAATTTTATTCAGAAAATTAATAAATGTCAAAAATACACCTAAAAATGTAAGAGAAGCCTCTGTTATTTACTTTGGCTCACTGTGAAAAATCCATCACTTGTTTTCTGGCAAACAAAAAAAAGAACAAGCCATAGGAATCTTCTTCTGAAGCTCTTGTTAAAGCTTATTCAAAGCATATCCAAGGACAGAGCTGAGAGGAGAGGCATACACAGATTCTTTAGCCCTCACTATCCTTCGTATTTCTGAGTATGCAAGGATTTACTCATAGCTTTGAAGTCTTACAAAAATATGATAATATAGGTAGCATGAACATATTGTCATAATTTAAATCAGCCATGCTTTGGTATACAAATAATATCCCTTTACTATCTTTTTTTTTTTTTTTTTTTTTTTTTTTTTTTTTTTTTTTTTTTTTTTTTTTTTTTTTTTTTTTTTTTTTTTTTTTTTTTTTTTTTTTTTTTTTTTTTTTTTTTTTTTTTTTTTTTTTTTTTTTTTTTTTTTTTTTTTTTTTTTTTTTTTTTTTTTTTTTTTTTTTTTTTTTTTTTTTTTTTTTTTTTTTTTTTTTTTTTTTTTTTTTTTTTTTTTTTTTTTTTTTTTTTTTTTTTTTTTTTTTTTTTTTTTTTTTTTTTTTTTTTTTTTTTTTTTTTTTTTTTTTTTTTTTTTTTTTTTTTTTTTTTTTTTTTTTTTTTTTTTTTTTTTTTTTTTTTTTTTTTTTTTTTTTTTTTTTTTTTTTTTTTTTTTTTTTTTTTTTTTTTTTTTTTTTTTTTTTTTTTTTTTTTTTTTTTTTTTTTTTTTTTTTTTTTTTTTTTTTTTTTTTTTTTTTTTTTTTTTTTTTTTTTTTTTTTTTTTTTTTTTTTTTTTTTTTTTTTTTTTTTTTTTTTTTTTTTTTTTTTTTTTTTTTTTTTTTTTTTTTTTTTTTTTTTTTTTTTTTTTTTTTTTTTTTTTTTTTCCCCTATTAGGAACAGGAGGAAGCACCAGGAATTTCTACCCCCCGTTTTTCTCGTAATGAAGATATCTTGCCTTTCCTCCTATGGCACAGCTTCACAACACTTGGAAACTGTCTTGCATGGAAGAAAATGAGAACTAGTCATAGACTTCTGCTTTTCGTTATATTATATTCATGTATTATATTCATGTTATATTATATTCATGTAGAAATAGTATGAAAAAAGAAAAGCATCCAGTTCTAACCTTGACAACAAAAGAGCATAAGATAGGTGGGCAGTCCTCAAATTTAAACACTCATGTTCACAAAGCAACATCAAATGCTTTCACAGCAAAAGTACTGAACTCAACCTCTTCTGGAGGAAAAAAAAAATCTGATTATAATTCCTCATTCTCCTTTCCTTTTTCTGTCTTCTGACAGATACTCAGCAATGACTGGAAAATATTAATCAGCTTTCAGGTATGACAGGCTCCCTAAGACTCCACTTTCCTACTAAGAGTAAGAAGGAAATGAATATATATAAACTCACACATGGATAAGCTTCACAGCAGCTTTCCCTGACTGGTCATGCTCACCATTTGCTGTTTCATATGCTGATTTTTAAGAATGATTAAAATGTTTGTAATAGTCCTTTCAAGAATGAATGTGTAGAAATATAATGCTGCATTTCATGTTATGCAGACAGTTTACCACTGAAGAAATGTAAGAAAGCTCAGTACAAGATATTGACATTTGCTAAATGAAAAAAAAAAAAAAAAAGGTTAATTTGCATATATTTAATCAGGAAAATGGTACTATTTTTTTTAACCTTTTTACCAGGAAGGGTTTTTCACACAAAGCCTGGAACAATAGAACTGGAACAAGTTTGTTGTTTGTTTTTTTTCCCCACAGGCAGTCCACAAGAATCCAGAAAAATGCTGGAAAAGGCAATGTCATATATATCGCTTCTCTCTTTCACATTGTTGTTGAAAGTTAAACACGTCTTGGGTAGATTATGAGCTATTTTATCAATTTCACACCACACATTAAAATAATATAAATAATAAAAAGAATAACAGAACACTGATTTCAGAAAGCCCTATTTTTTTTTTTCAGAAGTTGTGAATACAGTGCTCATGTAAGATTTTCTAAATTATTTACTGTGTTCTTAGAGAAGAAGTTAAGCTTTACAAAAATAGCCTTACTCATTCCCCTTTTCCACCTTCTCTGGGTACACAGAAAATGATTATTTTATGCTCACTGGTTCAAAAGTAAAATGAAGAAATGAAATTCAAAAGGCAGAAGAAATTGTGACAGTAATAGTACTATGTTAATTTCTACTGAAATACTGTATATAAGATCAAACAAATGCAAATTCAAAGTGTTAAGATGACAGGTGAATAGATTAAAAAAACGACAACAACAATAAAACCCAACACAACCATTCAGCCTCATTATTCATCAAATATTTTGCTCTGATTCAAAATCTACAGAACTTTTCCATTGCATCATTAGCACCATATCTTTGGGGGTTTGTTTTAACTTCTGGAGCGTAACTTTTAGAGAGTAACAACATTTTACATTGAACAATATTTTTTTCATAGGAACTTTAGAAAGATGTACTCAACATGAATTCCAGCTAAAGAGTTATCTATTTCATGTAGCCACAGGGCCAGGAATAAAAGTTCCTTAGGGGATGAATCTCAGCAGAAAACTTCAGCAACTGATCTTCAGAGCAACTCGCCTAGTAAAAGCCAAATTCTTGGCTTGGGTTAATCAAACCAGAAAAAAATCTGCTTCACTCCTTCTTCTAGTTTATTCAAGCTTTAAAAATCCCAGAATATAAACTTTCGGACTAATGTACTCATTTCACATGGTAACTTTTCCTTAAATTGTTTTGGAAACTGTGAAGAGCCCACATGTGGAAACTCTTTGGTCTCCATATCAGCTGTTTACAAATCTTCCAGACACTACTGGCTCTTAAACATAGTTTCACTTTGCTTTTTTGGGGGAATAACATGGCATATTTGGCTTCCAAAAGAAACAAGTTCAAACTTTTCTTTCAAAACCTATGAATGAAAATTGACCATTTTTGTAAAAAAAAACCCCAATTAGCCCTTTTCACTTGCTCAAAAGGAAATTTCTCCCCAATAGCTTACCTTCTTTTCTAGTTGAATGAATCAAAATGTTT
This sequence comes from Hylia prasina, assembly GCA_013397195.1. Lineage (NCBI taxonomy): Eukaryota > Metazoa > Chordata > Aves > Passeriformes > Sylviidae > Hylia > Hylia prasina. The sequence continues at coordinate 16,189 of VYXD01007170.1, forward strand.
AGTCTCATTTTCTCCTTGGAGTATCAAAAACATCAGCACTATTCATTTGGCAAACTCATACAAGTAGTTTCTAAACTGATGAGTAATTTCAAATTATAAGTTCTGAGGAAATGAAAATCTTTTTGTGATATCACTGCAAGCAATAAGACAACATTCACTACACTTGCTAAAGGAATTTAGACTCTTCAACATGCTACAGACTTACCTGCTATTTGCTTCACTGAGGTAAAAGCAAGTGGTTACATGGAAATTAAGAGTAGCCATGTGATAAGAAATGCAGGAAATTATGTGGGACATTTAATTTCACTTGAGTGACATTATCTCAGTAGATACATTACCTTATCTCAGAAGATAGATGCTGTTCTATTGACACTTAACTCCTGTTTGTTTCATAGTAAAGCAATGCATCACTCTTGCAGGATGGCAATGGTGAGTTAGTGATTATTTGGAAGGAGCCTTGTTATCTCCAATTCTGGTTTTATTTTGTGTAAGCTTATGTAGTGTGTCATCAGCAGTGAAAAGCTTCTCAGAATATTGCTAACTTCTTCATTTTCCTCCTGAAAAGAACAAATACTGTTCTACAGTCAGCATTTTGACTTAATCTGAAATGGTGACGGGAGCCTATGACAAGTGCAACTGCAGACAAAAAGTAGGCAAAACCACAAACTTTATGCAAGGCTAGACTTAATTTCAAACTTTAAGTTAAACTTTAAAACTCATGACAGCATTTTGCAAAACTTGCAAGAATTTTATGTCCAAATTCTGCTTTATTTTTGCAGCTATTGTTCATTCATTCATTCATTCATTCATTCAAAATGTGAGTTTTCTGCAAGAGGGGAGTGCTGCTCAAATTCACAAAAGGTATGCATGGTCTTTAGTTTCTGCAGGTGTGGGAAAATTTAAACTTCAAATTGCCTGAATCTCTTCCAAGAAATATTGAGCCTTACCACCATCTCATACACTGTTTACATCTTCCAGGTGTTGTAAAGAGAGTACATTCTGGGTTTTGCACCATACAAGTGTGGTGCATTAGTACATTTTCCGAGATGTTTTGCTGATGGCCAGCTAAGACATCTGGCTAAACGTGCAAGAGGAACAGAAAACAGGAATAGCTGCCATTCCTGTAAGAGGATGTGTGGAACTAACACACTTTGCCTCCTCTCTCCATCTAGGTCTGAAGATGTTGCTCTGAGCCTGGAAGGGTGTGGATAATACCTCTGGCAGGGTATTTTGTCCCTCTATCCTTTTTGCACTTGCGTTCTGACACATCCTTTCAAGCACGTGAGATTGTTCTGTGCAGGGCCAGGAGCTGGACCCAATGATCCTTGGAGTCCTTTCCAACTGGGGATATTCTATAATTCTATGGTTCTATCCTAATACTCTGGTGCTGGGGCACTGCTTTAGTGCCTATTAGTCTGGTTAGCAGACAAAGCAGACTGACTGCCCTGCAGCACTCCTGGGATTGACTGTCATGCTGGTGATGAAGGGTCTCAGAGCAAAAAAATTTAGTGAACTAGAAATACAAATAATTAATAAGTCTTTGAACCTTAGGAGAATTATGAAGCTTGCATATTTGGGGATATGAAAGGATAAAGTGTGCTCCTTATTTTCCCTTAAGAGATAACTGAAAAATAAGTTACTGAAACTGTAGAGGACTGTTTTGCCTTCTTGTTACTTAAGTGACCTTCTAAAAATTATGTGTCTTGATAGTGCTTCCAATTGCTACTCCTCTGATAAGGGCAGTATGGTTGGAACTGTAATTAGGAGAAAGAATATCTTAAAAAAAGCAGTATACTGCCTTTCCCAAGAAATAGCTAAAGCAGATCTATATGATTCATGAGAAATATTCTCAAATATATCTTACTTTCTACCAATAAATGCTTCTATTTCTGCACATGCATGGATTCACACTCAGCAGTATGCATAAAAGCAGTGCAATTGACTTCAAACACAATTTTAAATATGCATGTATGTAAGTATTTGCAAAGATTCAGTCTTTGTAGACATAAGCTCTAGTTCTTTTTAAGGTAAATAGCCCTTGTTATAAAGTTCAGCCAGCAAAATGTGCTTTACAATTTTCTACCTTTAAAAAGCTGCAGTACCAAGGTGGAGGCTCAGCCTGAGAGTATCACTTTGGCAGGGCTTGGAAATCAGGTCTTTCCAAACAGCTGCTTGTGCCTCCTGCCTCAGAAAACCCACAGACAAGATCTTCAAAGGACCTCTCTCCTTTCTGTCCTATTGGGCCTGTTTGCCTGTGGTCAGACAGTCCCCACACCTCTTAAGGTTTCATTGAAACCATTTGCTTCCTAAATATTTTTTTAAAGCAGTTTAATTTGGTTGATTATGAAGAAAGTAAAAATGCAGTTTGACTCTTTGTTAAGGGAACAAGAAGAATAACTGCAGTGGCTCCAGCAGCAAACCTTTTATGCAGAAAGTTATTACTCTATTTAATGCACTGGAACATGGCTCTCTCCTTCCCTCTTCCCCATCTCACAGGAGCAAGAAGGATGGATAAAAAAGAAAGGAAAACATTTGACAATATTCATTTTAGAGGCAAATAAGCAGCCATTTGGACCTTCTCATTCTTGCATCACTTCGTTAGGAAAAAAATAAAGTGACCCAGTAAGGCAGGGTGTTTAGTTAAGTTATTGGATCCATACTTGTATGGAAATTTCTTAATACCATTTAAACAAGATGAAAAGCTTTCAAAGTGTAGGAAATGTAATTCATACCCACTTGAATGCTTTTGCACTGTCAGTCAAATGAAAAGCATCTTTGCTGCAAATAAGATTCATATTTCCAATCCTTAATTTTTTATTTGAGGTTGGTTTAGTCCAGAAGTTGTCTTCCTGATAACTGGGCTGACACATGTATCTATTCCTCTGATGGTAAATTATGCTGTGAAGTAACATTTTGAATGCTGTGTCAATATCCAGAGCACTGCTTTTATCTGGTCATAGTGTCAGATTCAGTCCTGTACAAAGCTGGCTCTAATCTACTAGTTATGGCTCAGCAGAAGTCAAGGACTGATCCTCTAAAAGAATTGTAGTTGCCATAGTGGTAATTGTTTATTATTAAGTAAATACTGGGCTGGGCTCATAGCACAAATGATCCTCTTTATAACTGGGATCATTTGCTTGCACCATTTTTGACATTTTTGACATTGTGCTGGGTAAAATTTAACCTCATACCACATTAAGTAGTTTATTTTTGTTCTATAAGGAAGGTTCAATTGATAATTTATCATGAACGTGATCATTATATATTGTATCCTATTAAAAAATGTTATCAGCTTCTGGAATTGTTTAAGGGCATTAAGACTGGCTTTCTGAAGTTTCTTCCAGGCTCTACAGTACTTTGTGAACTGTTCCCTGAAATACGTATTGAAAACAATTTTCAGTCCAGTTCAAGTGAACAGATGGCTGCTAGCATACTCCAGGAATTCTGGAATCACCCTGCTTGTTTTGTAATTTTTTTTTTCCCAGTTGTTGTCTTCCTCATCTTTTAGGAGGCAATGTTCTGGTGGCATGGTAAAACTTGAGTAAAAGAGAATCTGTATCAAAGACTGAGGAAGGTGGGTTTTTGTTTGTTTGTTTGTTTGTTTTTGTATTGTATTTGTTTTTGTTAATAAAAGACTACAGATATCTGCTTTACATGTTTACCTTCTTTGTGTAAACAAGAATGCTACCAGTTTAGATAGTTTATAATTTTGCACTTGTTTTAAAAAACCTAAACTGATGTATACACTCATTTGGATACTTCTGGAGTAGCTTTGATAGAATTTATGTGGGTTTAGCTTGTACCAGTGTAAATAGCAGCTAATATACATAATTATCACTGGTATATATACATTTCCTGGGTTAATTTGAAGCTAAACTGCACTGCAAAATAAATCACACTGTATTCCAGGATTAAGAAGTCATTTCAGATAGGGAGATTTAACTAGCAAAAATAAACTAAGGTAGTTCTTTTGAACATGCTGTTCACTAAAAATGTATCCCTAGCCGGGGAATTGATGAACAAGCAGTGCCAGGAAAATTGTGCCTGTGGGATCAGGCAGTGGGCATGGGTCTCTGCTGCCCAAAGGAGCCAGCAAAGTGCCTGGATTGAAGTAGGGAATGCTCCTTGGGAGGGAGAAGGATAGCGGTTTGCTTTTTCATCCTTTGTGGTTTGTTTTTTNTTATGCTACTATTCAGGGAGAAAGAAAAGCACCAGTTAGCTGGAGATAAGCATGGGAGACAATGGCAAGGAAGAAAGGAAAATATGGTTTTTGTCTTTTTATTTTTCTTCTTTTTTT
>VYXD01007170.1:20610-52909 GCA_013397195.1 Hylia prasina
TGATGAACAAGCAGTGCCAGGAAAATTGTGCCTGTGGGATCAGGCAGTGGGCATGGGTCTCTGCTGCCCAAAGGAGCCAGCAAAGTGCCTGGATTGAAGTAGGGAATGCTCCTTGGGAGGGAGAAGGATAGCGGTTTGCTTTTTCATCCTTTGTGGTTTGTTTTTTCATCCTTTGGTAAATTCAGTGTCAATCTAGGCACTAAGACATTTGTCTGCTTTAAGAAGGGGAACTTCAGCAACAATTGGTCCACTCTGGCAAGGCAGTGACCAAGCAAACCTCTGCAAAGTAGAGCAAGCTGCAATGCTGGTAGTACTGAGGAGGTACTGAAGAGTTCTGGATGATGGATGATTCTCACTTTCCTTCTAAATCTGGGAGAAAACTCCAGCCTAACCAAAGTAGTTTTATGGAAAAATACTTATGCTTATATATATATATATATGAATACTAATATATATATTTATGCTACTATTCAGGGAGAAAGAAAAGCACCAGTTAGCTGGAGATAAGCATGGGAGACAATGGCAAGGAAGAAAGGAAAATATGGTTTTTGTCTTTTTATTTTTCTTCTTTTTTTTGTGTGCTTGAGCATTGGAGCTCCTCGAGATAGAGTGAATTTTATTCTTTCTCTGCTCGATGGCATGGCTACAATTGAAAAGGAGGGGTAGAGAGTCTCTGGTGAGATTTTTTTCCCTTTAAATTTATTGCACTATATTTCAGATCTGCCTTACAGCAAAACTGCCTGTACCACTTTTCTGCACCAACTTCCAGCACTCAAAGCAAACTTTCTGGTTTGACAAAATATTGAAGTTTGGGAAAGTATAAACTAAGTAGGAAAAATATTTTGAGATTCACATTAAACTTCAGATAACTTTCACTTATTCAGTGATTAAATATTCTGTATTTACATAGCCATTAAAATTCTTTTACATTGGTAATGTGTATGAATATAAAGCAAGTCACTGCTGCTCTCAGCACCAACCTGAATGTGGAGTTGATCAGTCAGGCAGCACACAGCAGGGCAGTGATTGTCCTTCTGTGCCGGGCACTGCTGAGGCCTCACCTCAAATCCTGTGGTCAGTTTTGGGCCTGTCATTACAAGAAAAACATCAGAGGCTGGAGTGTGTCCAGAGAAGGGCAACAGAGCTGGGAAGGGTCTGGAGCACAACCCTGATGAGGAGCAGCTGAGGGAGCTGGGAGTGTTCAGTCTAGAGAAAAGGAGGCTCAGGAAGGTCCTCACCGCTCTCTACAGCTCCCTGAAAGGAGGCTGTAGCAAAGGAGGTCAGTCTTTCCTCCCAGGTTACAAGAGATAGAACAAGAGGGAATAGCCTCCAGTTGTGCCAGGCAAGGTTTAGATTGGACATTAGGAAAAACGTCTTCACTGAAAGGCTGGTCAGGCTTTGGAACAGGCTGCCCATGGAAGTGGTGGAGTCACCAGCCCTGCAGGTGTTCAAAAGACATGTGAATGTGGCATCAGGGGACATGGTCTAGTGGTGACCACAGTGGTGCTGGGTTAATGGTTGGACTTGATGATATTAGAGGTCTTTTCCAACCTAAAATAGTCTACATCTCATTTGGGCAGTAGTGTCAGGGTAGTAAGCTCACGACCATGGCTCACTCTCAGTTAACAGATTTTTGACAAGGGGCACAGGCAGCCAATAGACAGATCACATTCAAGACGACCAAGGACTTGTAAAACACCAGAATGAAGCGGATTACCCACAGTTCCCTGGTTAAGTCCCTTCTTTTCCTTTCTTCCAAATTTCTCCACAACGTATGAGTTGATTTCAAGCCAGAGAACTGACTTCTTAAATCCTAGGAACACAGACACTTACTAAGAGGCTCCTGGATTAGATATGGTCCTCTGGATTAGATATGCCTCTGACAAAATATGTTTCAAAGCCTTCCTTATGCTGTTTGGAGATTCTCCTTGTGATGACTACACCACCTTTCTATTTATTACAAAGCCTGAATGAAAGAGAAATGCAGTTGGGAACAACAGTTGATCAGAAGCAAACTGAAGCATTGAGAACTTCTGAAGAAGAGCAAAGAAAAAAACTCAGTGGCCCCAAAATATTAATCAAACACTACCTTTATTAGATCTGCTTCAAATCATGGCTTAACTAGGCTAAAATAAAAAATGGACTGAAACCGTACTTTGTAAAATGAGATCCCAAAACATTGTTTTGAAAGAGATGACAAATCAGCTGTTTCAGGAGTTTGAAAGAGTCTGTTCAGGACTCTGAAAGAAATGACATTGCTCTGAAATATACCCAGATGATCAGCACTGATTAGACTAATGGAGAAGAGTAGAAACCTTTTGTCATTTCAATATAGTGAGGAGAAGCTGGTCTTTTTTGCTGTGTGAGAGGCAACATGTCACTGGTGGGGCTGGGAAGGGAAGTGGCCATACAAAAGAGCAGTCTGCAGAGTTTTTCAGATATGTGCAGTGCATAGCCAAGGGTTTGCCGTACACATATTTCATTAACTTTGCTCTGTGCATTATTAAATGAAAGGGCTGCTTTCAGCAGGTCAGGTGTGGCTTGTGGTAGGATGGCAAGGGTGGCACAGAGCTGAACATCTTGGTTCTGAAGGTAGGTGTGACACCTTTGTTTAGCTTGGTGACGTGCTCAGGTACCTGGGGGCAGCCAGCTGGACACTGGCACAGTGTAGGTGCATCCACATTGCAACTGGATGTGGATTCAAATCCCATGTCCTGTTCCTCCACCCAGAGGGCCACCTGAAGTGCCAAAATGAAGCCAGACCATGCAGTGATGTGGCTGATCAGGAGTGAAGAGCTAGACCTGAACCAGGCAGTTCTTTGCTGTAACAGTGCAGTTCCTAGAGCAGTACCGAGAAACGCCTCTGCAGTGACTGGAGGGACACTGGCATCTCCGAGCCATTCAGAGCAGGAACTCATGCTCACAGAACAGGGCAGGTGCCTTGAACTGCTGTGGGAATACCTCCATTCAAGTGCCAGTAGCATCACAAGCTGTCCCAGCACCTACAGCTCTAAACAGCTCTACAGCTGTTAATTTCTGCTTTCCTCAGTGCAGCAGCCTATGGATATATTTTCCCCAGAAGTGCAAGCCTCAATTCACAAGCACTTCCTCACCAACGACAAACTCTGGGAGCCTGAAAGGGCAGTAAATGAGCTTTATCTTTTGAGTCTGTTAACATCTAGATTTGTGCTAACCCTGCTCAGTGAGTTCTGGAGTTTCCAGCTACTCTGAAGCCCAGACCTCTTAGTGTCTGCCCCTAAATTCTTGAAGCTACACATGAAAGTAATTTAGTGAGTGCTAAGATTCTGTATATCCATGAAGTCCAGGAGATTATTTATGGAAAAGACCCACTGCTGCACACCTCTTCTCTAAAATGTTTCCAAAGTATGTGTGAAGGTCTGGAGATAAATTCAAAGCATGTTCAGGTCTGACATGCGTCTGGAAAGTTGTCTGGAAACTCTGGCTGTAATTGCTTAGTGGTGCCATGAGTGCAGGGCTATTTCTGAAACACTCAGGTACAGAATATGGAGAGAGTCTAGCTTCAAGCAATTTCTTCTTTGGGAAAGTTGTTTTTAGAGGGTCTCATTTTTTTCCCCACTGTCTACACATTGCACCCCAGGTTACCCTATTTTGTTGTGCTAACACTGCTAACACTACATATAAGGTTTCATTTTAACATTAATTATTGCAACTGTACATATATTTATGTGTCAGGATTAAAAAGAACTCTAGAAAAATCCCACAGAGAGGCAGTCCACATGCTAGGGATATATGGTTGGGGTAAAGGAGTATGAAGAAAACTAATAACAATTAACTTATCTAAAGAAATTTCATTTGCATTTCACACAGAACGATTGTGCTTTTAAGGAAAGTTAAAAATCTGGATGAACTACTCTTGCTGCGGCAAAACACTGATAAAACCCAACTATTTCTGGAGGGCCTGGGCTAAACAGTTAATCTACTGCTTGCTAATTCCTTGTGAAGATGACAAAAAGGAGCGTTCATGTGACAAAGGCACCTGTGGCTTGCTGCCCTTGCCTTGAAAAGCCAGTATCACAGCACAGCAGCACAAGCAGCTCATGGGAAACAGGGATAGACAAAGAAGCAGAAATAACTTGTGGAAAGGGCCTCACATGAGGAACCAGTGTCAGGAATTGGGATGAGGACACCTCGCAAGGAATGGACCTGTCAGAAGGAGTAAGTAGAGTAAATACTTTCAGTTTGAGTGTGGTCAAGTTCAGTTTAAATCCAGTGAGGCCTCCCTGCCCACAGCCCAAGCTGGCATTGGCAGATGGGCAATACAGCTTCAGGGTGAAACATGCTTGGGCTGACACACAGCAAATACACTTTCCTGTAAGAATGAAAGGGGATTAATTCATATCCGTTTAGTCTGATGGGAGGGACGCTGATTTTCCTGCTGGGGATTTTTCTCTCTTTGAGGAGCAAAACTCCTCTCCTGCCTGGTTAAGCCTGTGTTACCCATTAGCTGGAAGGATGCAGTGCAATTCATTGCCCACCTACTCGGTTCAAGACAAGACAAGATTTTCTATTTCCCTTGACAGATGCTTTAGCATTTCAGGGAAGACACACTGAACCCAGACCCAGGTCATCCAAGACCTGGCAGAGACTGTAGTTATTATTCAAGATGGAGGAACATGCTCATTAACAAGGCAGAGAGCACAGAAAAGCTGCTTCATTTCAGTGTTTGTGTGTCTGCATAATATTAAGTAGCACTCCAAAGTACACTGGAAATCTTCATCATGCCAGTTAGGCTTTCTGCTCTGATTAGAGAGATTTGTATTCCTCAAGACAGTGAGCTCATGATGATCTTTACTGACTTTTCTTCATAAGTGGATTTCTTACATTAAGGAGATCTTACTTCTGCAAATTTGCCAAAGTACCCTGAGTTTGCTATAATTATTTATCACAAAATGTAGTTGACCTTGTCTACAGGGGCTGAGGCCCAGATTCTCCTGGCTTCTGAAGAGGATGGTGCTCTCATCCTATAGTTTAGAGCAAAACAAATATACTTGAGTTCCATTTAATCACACTTCCAGTAAATCTTCCTTGTGAAAAGGAATTGCTGTGTAGACCCCTGAGGCATTTACTCTTTGTGGCAAAACTGATTAAAGACATTAGTTACGGGATTTTGATTCTGATGACAGATAAAGAAAAAGGATCTCATTCAGCAGTGGCAACAGGCTTCCTCAACTGGAATTAGTTGTGATTAGAAGCAAGTCTCTTTTTTCTTTTACGCTTTTATACTGATGACAGTTTGTATGCTTGTGCTTCCGGAGTTTGTTTATGATCTGTAATGAAACTTTTTTATAAGTCCCTATTCTCTTATTAATTTTATGGAAATAATATTATTTGGACTTTCTCAATCATAAAGATAAAGAAATGAGGAACGGGGTCCTCACAGGTGTATTCCCTAAACACCTCTGCATCTTCACCATTTTCTTTTTCTTCCTTTGTGTTGATATAACAAGAATTTGATGGTAAGTGGCCCATTTTTCAAGTATCTGTTTAAAACCAAATACAGATACACACTATTGACACAAAATTGATTTTTTTTTCCACAGTGTGTTGAAGCAGCATTCAGTTTGATCATAACATTGATTCTTGACTATTTTCTGTGCCAAAAATTTCTCTTGCATTAAAGATAAAAATATTCTACATGTGTTTGTTCTTTTAGCACACCCTGATTTCAAAGGGACATAGGGACTAGAGAGTCTGTGCAGTGTAGAAAGTTGTTTGGATTTTTTAATACCAGGTTTAAATAGGTCTGCAGCCATTACTCCATAATTTAAATTATAGCACAGGTGCCCCATATCAGTAACAGATTTGTTTCATTCCAAGTCATGTTGAAAATGAACTTATTGTCTTGTCATTTAGTCCAAACTGGAGCAAAACTGAGAGTTTGCCTCAATGAGATTTCCTTACAAAATAACATATAATGTTACGTTAAATGTGAATAAATGAATAAATGTTAAAATGGAATCACTGAGCTTTTTCAGCAGTTTAACCTCAAATAGTTATAAGGTGATTTTTTATTTAGTTCAGTCATAAAATATTTATGCAGAAATACTCATGGAGAAGCAACATTTCATTCAAAGAATGGCTGGCACTGAGGAGTAAGTTGCGCATTAAAAATAAATTAGAACACAATGCTCCTTATGCAAACACTGGGAAAAATAGGAATGCTAAGGACATAACTTTCTAAAAATGTAAATCTGCAACAAGCTCCAGTGGTGCATATACTAAGTGAAGGGTTTTTTTCTACAGCTGCTTATCTGTTATATGACATTTATAGCTGTAAGGGGAAACCAGCTGCTAAATCACTCCAATCAGCAGCAAGAAATGCAGTCTTCTGTGCATTTTTTGTTTGTAAGGTATCTCTTTGTGCTGTGACTCACACCCCTGTTATTTATCTAAAATTCAGTGCTGTGAGGAGCTTCAGGCCAGGATCACAGCCTGTTGTGCAGGCTATCTTACCAACAAAAGGGCCTCTCCTGATTCAAATGTGTAACCAAAAGCTCCAGTCTTGGAAAAGCCATGTATGGAGACCAGCCTGGCTGGTGGGAGGCAAGGAAAACTCTTTGATGGTTCAGGGTTTCTTGGGTGGGTGAACTAAGCCAAAGGGAATAGGGGAGAGTAATAACAAATTAAAATAAATACTAAACCAAGGCTTAATCACAGTCTGGCATCATCAGAAACCCAGAAGAGCTCAGGACCTAGCTGGAGATAGAGGATTTCTTTATGAGTGTGGATATATTGTTATGGCACACCTACTGAGCAGTGATCAGACATTATACAGACCATTTTTTAAGTTTTAAACTACCCTTCACCTTGAATCAGCTCTGATTGCATAATCTTTTTTTCTAAAATTATTTGATGAGTGAAGGAAATAATGTGCACATGTGTACAAAGAAGAAAATAAAGAGAAAGTAACAGAGGAGCAATTTCAGCTTGTAGTTCCCAAACATGGAAACCAGTTGTTTGCATCCATCAGAAGGAACCTGATAGGATATTTAACTTGGTAGTACCAAAAATAGGTACAGGACATAAGATTTAATCTGTCGTACTCAAAGCTGACCATCCTTCCATTGCACTTCTACAGAGGAGATTATCTGGGTATGTTTATAATTTATATAAATCTATATATTCTAAGTAATCACTGAAAATTTTCTACGTAGACTCAAGCAGATTGGACAAGGCGTTCTTTGCTTCTAAATGAGTGGCCACTGTTTATCATTAATTATTAATTTTCATGTGTTAAAACCTTGCAGCAGGTGGAGAGTGGAGAGATAGTGTTAGTTTTTGGGATTACTGCAGATGGGACTTCAGGGGATGGACAGTCTATGTGATAGCAATAACAGTGGCAAGAGAGGTCTCAGTGTTTCACCTTCCCAGGCTCTCAATGAAGTTGTCACAGTCCAATATTTGCAGCTTTCCCCACCAGAGGAAAATAATCCACTGGGTTCTGTCTGGTGATGACCTCTGCACCAAAGTACATTGTCTTTTACTTCTAAATTGCGTGTACTGGGAGTTCTGTGTGATGCATTCATAATTCCTGGAGCTCTTATTTTCTTGGAGACTGTTCAGTCGACATTTTTTAGACACTATTGATTTTGTGTCATGGGATGTACTATATCAGCTCAAGGAAAAAGAAAGGAGACATTCAATAATCTTATTCTAATCCTGACAGACCTTATCTATTTGAAATTAAGTATAAGGTCATCCACCCTTTGTTGAGACTGAGTCAAGAGTTCTTTCTTTTGCAAAATGCAAAATATTTCAGGTATGGGACTTCAGTTATCCCTAGACTAATAATGATTTCTTTTTTTTTCATATCTCTTATATTAAAGTCTTCAGAATTTTTTTTCCAATAAGCTTAATGCTTCAGGGGAATTGAAAACAGGAAATAGGCTGTGATTATCTGCATGATTGTTAAACTAATGGATATTTATTCAGGAGGCAAATGGAGGAAAAGGTCACATGAATTGTCATTTCTGAATCTGTATTCTGATATAGTTACAGTACCTCCCATTAACTCCTCTGGGTAAAGTGAACAATTTATTGTCTCAATCACTTTGGAAGGTATGGAAAATGGTTAAATATGGTACTGGAAAATGTTTTAGCTGACCAGAGATTTCTTTTGTTCATAAGGGACAGTCATAACTCACTCTGCTCAGCTTACTGGACATATTGACATTTTTGGTCCTGTCAGTACAGAGTGTTTCTTACATGCATGTGCAGTTGACTTATATTTCTTGCCTGATCATCTTTTGAGTTCACATAAGATAATTACTCCCATTCACCCAAGAAAATGGCTCAAAAAATATTTTTGTCAAATCTCTTCCCAGTCCCCATTCCCCCACTAATTCCAACCAAAAAGTAGGAGATACTGATGGTGTAGAGGGAAGTGCTCTCTCATTTGGCTCGGGGGGGTCTACTGCAGTAGGGAGAGTTAGAATTTTGCTAGTTGCTGACTGTTGTGGTTAACTCAGCTGAGACCCCTTGCTCTGGTAGTTGATAGGGTCAGCAGTTAGAATATAGTTTGTGAGTCACTGGGCTGGTATGGAGATTAGTGGACCAGACAAGCCCAAGTTTAAGCAGTAGAACACTAAGGACCATAAGTAAACTGTGTTTGGATGAGCTTTGAAGGGGAAGGAGGGATTCAAAGGGAGGCCTCTAAAGACAGGACAAAACCAGCAGGCCGTAGAGAACTCTGCAGCTGCCTGTATAAACCAGCTTTGTTAAAATCTGTAATGTTGTCTGCCTCAAGAGAGTCCCCGGTGGGATGGCTGTGGAGCAGGTGCATCTCCAAGCAACCTTCAGACACCACAGAGCCTGGCTTTGCCAGACCACTCATGCCATGTCTCACCATGCATACCTGGCATTAAAGATGCACCACAGATGTCTTGCAGTTCTGTTGGTACCTGTAAGGACTAAATACCTTAAATGGATGAGGGCCAAGCCTCAGATTTGCAGCTATTGAAAGAATGATTAAGAGAACTGGAGTAGTTGAAGGAATCAATGGTAATGTCAGGAAGTCAGGAGGAAGAATTCTTGGCCAGTGAAAACCAGAGGTGAAGAATAGAGGTCATGCTTTGGTGGTTAATAGAGATGGTGATAGCTGGTTCTGTCTGGAACAATTAATGGCACCTGAAATAGGTGAAGGGATCATTCACATCTGGCTGAAGATGACAGCTGAAAGTGATGGAAGCAGCTGTAGCTACCAGAGGCAGTGAGCTGGGTGGAAGTGACATTATTGGGTAGTCTTGGTTCTGAAGGTGACAGGCTGATTGTGTATCAATGCAATTTATGAAATAAAATTTGTTGCATTGTGATTAATATGTTCGTGTGGGTGACAAGTGGGTGTTGTAAGAGTTGATGAATTCATTCACTTTAGTGCAGATTTCCTCCGTCGGTTGTAGATTGATACCTCATAATCTAAAGAGGAAACAAATTCAGCCTCTTTTTTTTTTTTTTTTTTAAACTGTGGTTTCCCTTACATAACATCCAGAAGAATTACTGAATTCTGTGCTCTCACGCTGCTTTGTGTTTAAAGTTACAGGCAGCAGAGGCAACCCATTTTCTTGTTCTTTTGCTAGGAATGATTCAAATTCCCAGTCTTCCTCTTCCTTGCTCACAGTCCAGCACAAGATTCATTTCCCATGAAGGTTATCACTGAGAAACAAAAGTGACAGATTTTGGCTACTACTTATCATTTGTACAGCAGCGTGCATCCTAAAGGCACTCACTAACAGCTTGGAGGCAGCACTTTTTGTGTGTCCAAGGAGAGAAAACAGAATCACATTTTAGACAGCTGAATCCCTGTCTCTCCCCTCTAAAAAGTGTGAAGAATATTGACTTGCCATGAGGTCTTAGGGCTGGAGAGGAAGCTCTGCTGAGTTCCCTGATGATGCCAGTTTAATGCAAAGATCTGACAACCTGATCTGAGATTTGAAAGCAATAAAGGCACAGAGAGAGAAAGTATTTTACTTGCTTAACTGATTAGATGTGTATTTATGATATCACACAGCAGGGTAACTTCAGGAAGCCAATACTGGTGCCTTGGCTTCAGGTTGGTGGAGGGGGGTGAAGGGGAGTCTCTTCTTTGACAATACAGTGATTGATGGCCAGTGAAATTCATGGCAGGAGTCTCACTGAAGAGAGGCAGCTCTATTGGCACTTCAATTAGCTGTGTTTATAATTGATGGCATGGCTGGAAATCACTGTGATTCATGACCAATAATATTCATGAAAAGAGTGACTCTCTTATTTCAGGGAAAAAGACCAGGAACTGCTTTAAACTGCACATTATTGTGATTAATTACTTGGGAAGATAAATGGTGAGTGGGCGCCTGACACCAGCGCAGTTTTGGGAAATATATTTAAGTCATTTTCAGAGGAACAGGGAAAAGAGGAGGGAATAGCTGTCTGATCACCCTTGCTTGTCAAATACCTCCCACAGACTCTAAACAGAGCAATAAATTCTGTACAGGTAGTTCAAAATTGCAGCAATGAGTTTTGATTGGCCAAAATTTCGTTATATTGACTCTACAACCTTTTGGCTGCTCTGGGTACATCTGGTATTTTGTTGTATCTACAAGTTTTCCTCTGTGCTCAAAAAATCCCAGACAAAAAAGTGAGAGGAGGGAAAGAACGGGTGATACAAAGGTGGCAGAAAGCATAGGATAAAAAGTAGTGCTGAGTGAGTGTCCACACCTTATTTCCCAGGAGAGCTGGAAAAAGCAGAGGATCTCCAGCTAAGTGCATGAGGTGAAAACCAGCACTGTGCAGTGCACAGCAGGACAAGGTCAGGGCTTCAGCAAAGCTCTACCCAATCAAAGAGCTATAGTCCACAGTCAGAAAAGAGATCTGAAATATTTGGGATGGATTTATTTGGAACATGGGAAAATTCTTGCAGTGATAACTGACAGAGATGAGAGCACGGTTTAGTCGGCCCAAGAATCTGTGGATTCCTTCCAATTCTATTCAATGGATAGCATCATTTTCAGCTGGCTCTTACCACTTAACTAAAAATCCTTTTGCCCCTCCCTCTTTGTCATGTCCTCATATTGCAACTCTAATCTAGTGAGTAAAGCCACTCTTCCTCTTCAGTGACAAATACAAATATGCAACTTTTCATCTCTTCATCCTCACAACAATCTTGTTTATGAAGTGTTTCAGATGATAAGTTTCAGTTTTTCTGCCAATATTCTTAGACTGGAACATTGTGTTTATTAAAATATTCTGCTGGATAGAAATACACACCTAGCTGATATTATCTGTCATCAGCAGGTAGTATCCAGGAGCCTAGGTGATGGACTAAAATTTCATTAGGCTCTGTGTTGTCAAGACAGTGAGGGAAAAAAGCTCCTAATGCATTGAAAAGTAGGATATATGAACAGTGAGTTCAAGTGAGGCTATAGTAATGTTGAATTACTCAGAGAAAGAAATATTTTTAAAAGTTGTATTTAAGGCAAAGCTACTCTCCTACATTCTTGTCTTCTTGTTCATTAAAGAGAGAGAAAGAACTTCTGTGGCTGCAAAATCTGTTCCCTCTCAGGAGCTGTGCTTTCCTTTGTAAAACCAGCTTTAAAAATGTACTCTGCATGTCCTACTAAGAGATGTCTTTTGGAGATCCTCTGTGCTTAGCAAAATCACACATTGAAGCTGAAGCTGTGAGTAAGGATCTAGCTGAATCTGTAGTATGGAGCCTGTTCTTATTTAAAAGCGATTTCTGTTCCATTGGCTTTTAACATGAATACTGCCAATAAATCATTTGATGTAATTTTCTTTTCAAAAGATATTCCTCCTAAGAGCCCAGGCTGACCCCTATTTCCAGTGGGCTTCTGAGGAGCCAATCGTGTTACATGGAGCTGCTGAGCTGTGAACCAGCTCTGCTGCTGACGGAAGTATTGAGAGACCAGATGATTAGAAAGAAATGAGGGAATCACTCTCACAAAAATGCCAGTGACTTTAACAAGGTGTTCCACTGACTCAGCTCAAGAATTTTCCATCTTATCTTAAGAGAAACTGAGTTGTATGTTATTTTCCATTTGTTCTCTGGTGCCATCTTCCTCTCCTGCCTCTTCCAAATCAGAACAGTAATCTAGTAGACAAAAAGCTACATTAGAAATAGCATTGTGTACACAGATGCCATTTAAGGTATATTTAATAAGGTATATTTTGTAGCAGACACAAGTTTTCTTTACTCATGTTTTAGTCGGGGTGGTGAAAACTCTGTTCCAACCATGTATTGTGGCATCGTATTTAAATTAGTAAGCCTATAAAGAGCATGGGTTTTTTTGTAATCATTTCCTCCATCTCATATTTATACTTTCTTCTTTCTGAAGTTAAACCTCTGATACTGAAATGGAGTCTTTGGAAATAGTCTCTGCTGATATTTCAGAAGGCATATATATGTTGGAAATCTTGGGAGAATATCCACTCTTCTGAGTTTTCAGAGAGGCAAGAAAAATCGTTCCTGCAGCTGAGTAAAAATTCTAGGTCGTGTTTGATGAGGAGTTAAGACAAACACAAATGCTATTTGTCAAATTCAGGGTGATTTTCCTCACGGCAAACACTAAATGCCCTAGTGTGGTGACCTTAATTACCGGCAGTATCATCAAAAGATGGATTTCAAAAGGAAAAAGAGTTTGAAGAATTCTGCAGTCCCGGCTCCTGTTCCTGCCAGCAAAGCTAATCACTCTTCCCTCCAAACTTGTTCCCTCTGTGTTTGCAGTAGGTAGCCCCACCCTTCTCATCTCACCACAGCTTTGACTTCCCTTCTTCACCCAGTTGTTACTCACTTTCCAAAAGTAAACACCCCTGCACTCACAAATTGATGTTGAAACAGTTGTTCCTTTCCTCTGGCTCACTGTTACTCGGTCACTACTTTTCTAATCCCCTCCCTTTTTCCCCCTCCGTTTCTCTCAGTCACTGTCAAATTCACATAGTGCCCAAAGTCTGATCCGTGCCCTCATTCTCCAGCTCATTGTGAGAGCCACAAAACCAAACCCATGTTTATCTGACGTTATCAGATGTGGTTTTATTTCATCAGATCTTCTGATTAGAGAAAAATTTTTTGCATAGGTCAAAGAAGTCTTGGACCATTTAGTCTTATTAGCCTTCTTGTGCCCAGCAAACCTAAGTGTACCACAGATGATGAGTTAATAAGGTATGTTACTGTGGAGATGAAAACAAATGTTATCTGAGAAAATTCCCATGCATGCAGTAGATAATTTCTCTCAGTTTTTCTAATTTCTGGTACCTACTTATTTTAGTCATGTTGAATTAAGCATTTGGTCATGTATGCAGTTTGATTAGTGCTTATGGGATTAGTCACTGTGAGCCACCAATTTTCTGCTCCGCAGATATTCATGTGACTGGAATGCTGTAAGAATCTGCTCAAAGTTTTGCATTATCTCCCATTAGTACAAAAACACTGGTGGACCTCTAAGGCTTAGAGATTGGCAATTTTACTTCCTTCTTCATACTCTAGAGACAGACTTGCTCGCTTGTAGAAAAAAATTTTCTACATGGTAACAGGAGACAAGCAAACTGTTTTAGACAAACTCCGAATCTGTGTGAATCAAAAGATGAACCTCTGCACTACTAGTATGAGTATTTAAAAATTTAAGTATAACAGTTACACATCATATGCTTCTTCAAAGGCAGTAGTTTGATAGTTGTTGAAACCAGCTCTTTTGTTTGTCTCCAATTATAAGTATAGCACAGTAAGTTGTTTCAAGTCTGTGAGACACAGCACTCACCAGGATGATGGTGCAGAATTTTTCAAGCACAGTTATAAACAGTGTCTCTCCTAAAGTGCTTGCAATCAAAATAAAAGATTATGTGCTAAAGATTATCAAGACTGGCAAGCCGGGTGTCCAATTAAGTTGATTGTTTCTCATCTTGTGAAAAGGACCTGGGCTAAAACCAGATGCTTGTAATATATATGCCATGATGCACTGTTAATTGGATGTCAACATTTTTCTGTCATTATGTTTTTGATCGGATCAAGTCAATGATGACCTAGTGGTGAAAAGTTCTTTGTGCTCTTATCCCTTGATTCATTTGTAAAGCTTGCAGAAGAACACTTTTGCTGTTATCCATGCAATAACTTTAAAAACTTCTAGCATAACTTAAAATATCTCTGATAATTACACAAGAATTACATTCATAGGCCAGAGAGAAAAGAGAGGCAACTTAAGGATCAGTATGATGGTCTCAAGCAAGTCCACAAATTCCTGTTGTGCAAGTCATTTATTTTCCCTCAGAAGTTTCCTTTTGCCGGGAACAAGAGCTCTCTGCTTCCATGTATTCTGATTCCTGTGGTCATTTTTAGTTATAAGAAAAGGCATTTTTTATAGGGTCTGAAAAGAGAACTTAGACTCTGTAGAAACAATTTAACAAAATGGACCTTCATGACACATGTTCCTTTTCTTGGAGGTAATGTCTTCATGTTAACCTTTTACCTTCCTTTTCATTCTGTCCAGTGGAATGAATATTTAGATGTTATTCAGTTCAACCTGAAATTTCACCTACTGGACTATTTTCAAATTTTGAAGTTAACACCAGTTTTCTCCAATTTTCCAGCTCTGAATATTCAACTACAAGGTTTCATTGTCTTTTTTCTTTCATAAGTGCAGGGATAGACCTCTCATATGAAGAGGAAGAGCGAACTACAGTATGTGTGCCTCAAACTGGAAAGCAGCAGTGGAGATTAGTAATTTGTGATTCTCTGAGTGGAGCTTAAGCAAGCTGAGAGGGAAGAATGCCACACAGTACTAGTGAGCAGAAAAAAAATGGCAATTTTTTTTCTGCTTAAGAGTTCAGACAAGATCAGAACTGCCCTTTGGCCATACAGTTGACTGTGAAATACTAGCTAAAAAAAAGTCAGTTTTAACTGCATGTCATGGAGCACAGCTTCTCTGTGACAGACATGGAGCAGATGCACCATGGCATGTTTGAAAACAGTACAAAGCCTTGGAGAGTTGAAATCTAACAGTGAGGAATAAAACATTGTCTATTTCTATATATAAGTAAGCTAAATTCCATGGACAGCTTTAGAAAACTGGTGATGTTGGCACTGGTTTCCATAAACATTCTTTTAAATAACCTGTGTGTTGTTACTACATGTTCATTCATGCACTTTTATTCCACTTCTGTAATCTCATCTGTTTCATGGGGGTTTTAATCATCCTTCAGCAGAGAGTGACTGTTTGTTTTCTCACCCACCTTAACCTTTTTTCTGAACATGCTGGCAATGATGGTAAGTATCATCAACATAATCTTAGAAGGTCTGTGGAAATCTCAGATCCATTTTTTTCTCTTTTTACAGCTCCCTTTAAATAAGAAAATGTAGCAGATAAAAAAAAAAGGAATTAAATAAAAGAAGAAAGGAATACATTAAAAATTTACTTTCTAACAGGGACTTCTGCTTTCAAAACCAGAGGGGCAGAAGGAGGCATGGTTGTAAACAACAGGTTTGGAAGGCTTAGTGAAAATAACATGCAGTGTTGCTTAGTACCATCAAACAAGGGAAAGGCAGTTATCCTTCAGCTGGATTGAAATCACTCTAAAGAAAGTTGCTATCAGAGAATTGATCAATTCTATCCCTCTAAGTATGCTTCACGAAAATTAGGATGGGAAAATTGGAAAAATCTTTCACTGTTTCTCTTTTAGGTATTAAAAGACATAATTCAAGATAAACAAATGGAGGCTTTGTGTAATGAAATTGATAAAAGCAGACAGAAGGGAATTTAGTAGATAGTTTAGTGAGCTGAACCATTTATTCCAATGTGATTTGTAATTATTCAATTAGATGACTTCATTATCCCAACAGAAATGGGCTGGGCTCCTTAAGAAAGAACTTTTCTGTTAGCAGTTTTTGGATATATGTGGATGATGTTGAAGATACAATGTATTTGGATCCACTAAAAGAGCAGATATTAAAGAATATATTTTATTCTGTGCAGACTATCAATTAAGTTTAGTAGTAAAGTGCTAAACATTTAAAAAGAAAACAGTGGAGAAAACCTCTCCATTTTTGTTTATTCTTCATGATCTACTAAGCTAAAAGAATGCATAAAACCTAATTATTGTAAATAAGAGAAGCTCAAATACCACTATTCAGAAAGAAAAAATGTTAAGCCGGCTCACAGCAGATTGATATCAATTTTTCCTGATGTGAGGGGTGAGTGGAGAAAGCCAGAGGCTGGAAACACCATATAAAAGTCTCAGTGAAATACTTCTGAACATTGTGCTAAATGGAACAGTGTTATAATTATTCTCACAGGTATTAGGATACCATAGCAATGAGCACAGAATTGCAGTAAAATGGGAAAAAGGGTCTCTAGAAAGTGCAGTGGCAATGCAGTTCAATCAACTATTTCTAAGGCTATGCACTTTTGTATTGAACCAACATAAACACTGAAAAATATTCCACAAGCCCGTGGTGTATCCAGCACATTTGTACTACCTGAGTGAACGGGTTGTCTGTAGGCATTGCTTCAGAGTAAATTTTAGAACTGAGAAAATATTTTGGAATTGCAATTTATTTAGTAGATCAGATTTATTTTTCTCTTTGTGAATGTTGAGCAAAACATGCATCACCTCACAAATTCTTGATTATGCTGCTGCTCTGACCTCCAGCATGAGGCTGTCCTGGCTTTTGGTGCATATTTCACTTCTCAGTACTCAGGCTGGCAGCTGTCTTTCAAAGCAGTGGCAGAAGAGGATAGATTTGGCTCTGGTCTCAGCTGAAAATATTTTTCTTTCCATCCTCTAATGCCAATGCAGATCAGCCTTCAGATAGATTGGCCCATAATTGCCTGCAGAAAACAGTCCTGACAAAACGTGCCATTAAACAAGGGCATTCACTGCCACTTTTCTGTCCTTCCTGGGCTGAGCTGTCAGTGAAGCATTTCTGCAGCACACCAGCCTGGCCAGCCCTCACCACTGCAGGAACACATTGCTCTCTCCTACTCTGTTCTCCCTTTCTATCATTTAAAAGAAGTACTGAAGCTCTCTTGTAGATGCAAAATCATTCTGAACTCATCCCCCCACCACAAATTCCCGTGTTTCCTTTAGTTCTTCTCCATTCATGTCTCAGTAATACCTACGTTTGGAGAATGAAACTTGTGAAAATGTGTGAGTTGTAAGCTTGGCCACAGAAGGTCATGGGGTTGTGTGTCCATACATGCAAAGACTTCTGTGAGACAAAGGCTTTGCTGCCCCTCCAGTGCAGCCCTCAGCACAGGAGCTGGCCTGAGACTCAGCCAGTGGCAACGAGAAGTTGGCACAGAGAAGTAGCAGCTGTCACTGAGGGCACTTGGTCAGTGAGGGGATCATAATTAATGTGGGAGTATTTATTTCTGGGGAAGTTCATTACGGTTGTTTTAGGTACCTTTTTTTTTTTGGAGTTTTCAAGCCCAACAGGGAAACCAACATTTTGTGGGACTTTTATTTGTTTTGAGCCAACTGTATTGCTCTGAATGTGCTGTTAATTTGGAGGACTTCTCATCAAGTCTCCAGCTGAAAAACATCTTGGATGTTGCATGCCATGCAGAGAGCTTTCTTCCCTTTGTGGGAAAAAACATGGAAGTTCCAAAAAGTCACTAACTACTCAGGTCAAAGGGGAAATGCAAGAAAGACAGAATTAGTAATCTTTAATGAGAAGTCCATCATCAATGCAAGTTAATAAGCAGCTTTTGAAGGGTTAGCATCATTGGATTTTTCTCCTTACAAGCCTGTCATCGACTGCTGGAGCAGATTAACCTCTTTAATCCTGTTCAGCAGAAATTATCTATTGCCTTCTGCAACACATTAGAAAGTTAAATCCAAGCTCAATGCATTTGGCTTGAGTTTACCTCTTTTAATCAGCACCACACCCACCAGGGCAAAAAAGCTGTGTATGTGTACGTGTATGTGTATGTGTTTAAATGATGGAGTGCACAGAAAGCCACAAAAGGCTTGGAAGGTTCAGTAATGTTCATTTTTACTCTTTATATGCCAACAGAGTTGTTGACCAGCTTTAGTTCTAATTAAATTGGACAACAACATGTTTATTCCTGGTGTACTATATTGCTCTTTGCCCATGCACTGAAGAGCAGATCTCAGTGTGAACAGGAGCTCTCAGATAGCTACATTGTTTAAAAAATGGTAAATTCTGTAGTCATGCACTAACAGATTAAATTATGAACTCTTCCCTATTAAAAATGTATTGTGAGATTGTAATGCTTCACTTATGTCTTTACTGCAAAGACTAAAGGATATACATCATATTTCAATAACTGGGCTTTTGCCATTAAGGATTTATGTCTATTCAGATTAGCATCAGAAAGGGATGCTTGGACTGCAAGATCAGTAATATTGCCAACTTGGGTGTAACCAAGTGTCTAGTTCAGGCTTCCCATTAACTGTACATGGTGAGATTTAAAGATTTTAAAGCAGGAAATTGATTAAGGAAACAATCCTTAGTTCATAGATCTTAAACATCAGAATTAACATTTTGAAATCTACACCTATTTTTGCTTAAAACTCTTTAGTCTGCTAAAATCCAAATGAAAGAATTTACTGGAAAATTATTAGTATGCTAGATTGCATCTAATTTTTCAGTGTCTAAGTCACTGAAATAATTTGAAAAAAGCCAGCCATTACAGTGCACTAAATCCCAAAGGCTTCTTCTAACAGCAACTGCCAGGAGCAACTACTATAGTATTTGATCTGTTTAAGATAGATAGGATTCTCAGATGGTCTGTGGAAAACTAGATCCTGAAATGCAAAAGGAAGAGGAAGTATGTAGGTCACATACAATACTGATGTCTTAATGAAAAAGCAGTGGACACATTACTAAAGCAAATCAAAATAAATCATTCAAAGACTTGGGAAGTGGACTGAACATTGTCAGATCAGATTAAAAATGCTCCTAAACCATGTCAAGAATAAAATTTCTTGTGGGAATTGACCAAGTGATGCTAAAGTGATTAGCCACATGTGCTTGTATCATGCAAGTAGCACTGGACAACTTCAGAATTTTCATAATTTCTGTTTGCTTTGGATAAACAGCTGAAAGCTTAGATGACTATGTGAAGACCATCCAAGTCATTTGAATCTGGAGGCATGAGTTGGAAAGCTTTCAGAGACAGATTTTTCACGGGAGATTTCTAGTGCTTACTAGCTCTGATCTCAGGAAAAATGCTGTTAAGAACACTCTTTCACAACATTCTTGGTCCTGTTTGGGAAGAATATGTAGGCAAAGAAATGTGCACATCTACCAGAAACCCAGGTTGGGTTCTAGAGATCTTAAAAGTTTAGGGAATATGGCACCATTTATTTCATTCTTACTTCTTGGAAGGGTGGATTTGAGCTTCTGAGAAGAGTCTTGGCTTGGCTTGTGACTGACTACAGTAGCAAATTCTGGTCAAGCATTTCATTGCATCAGGCACAGTGATATTTCTTACACTGCGTTATAGCGTTAATCACAAAATGCATTGTTCTAGTCTTTGGTTTTCCTGTTTTTCAACTTCAGCCTCTGCAGGAATTCTGTGGGGAAGACAATTTGACTTCCAGGTGACTGAGTGGTACTGCTAGGCCACAATAAACACCTCACTTCTCAACTCGGAGTAATGTGACCACTGTAAAGGCCATTCTCATTTCACTTTCACAACTTTGGCTCATGCAGTACTTTTACTCACCCCTTAGCAGTTCAGTAGCACAAAGTGTGTGAGGCAGGCAGTGCTGCTGAGCAGCCAGTGCAGCTCCTGGGAGCCAAGCGTCTGGAGTTGTGCAGCTGGCTGCTGTCATGGATCAGCATCTCAGCACAACAGCTCAGGGCTCTCTAACACTCCTGTCTACTCTAAATCCCTCCACAGAAATCATAATTCCTAAGGCAAGGGCATTACAATCTTTAATTGAAGAGGAATGCTTTTTAAGATGAAAAGTAAAGAAGTAAGATTACTAAAATGAGCATAAAGTCAGTTCTAAACAACAGCAGCAGCTCTTGGGCCACACAGCTCCCAGTCAGATCACCGGTAATAAAGACAATTCAAACGTCTGTGAAGCAGAGGGATCTACTAAGTAACAAAATATTATCAGTGGACAGAGCTGAGTCACTGCCAATTGGGAATCTTCGGGACTCAAAATGGATGACTGGATAGCTGAGAAAATTTGCTGGATAGCTGGAAGACAAAAAACCCCCCATCACTACTCTTATAGGAAATGGGTTATATTGTTAATAATGCAATCCCATGAAAAGACCTATTGCTCCTGCAGTACAATCAGATGCTGGTTTTATATAAAATTAACTTCTCAGATCTACACAATATGTGTCTGCCCATATTAAAAGTAAAGAGCTTCTCTTGACAGTTGTCCTTTGAATGTTAGAAGATCATAGTATCAGAACAGTTTCCCTGGAGAACTTCAAAAATGAATCAGAATTTTATATTCAAAAGCTATGCAGTCTCACTCTTACCCAAATGTCTAGAGAGGCTAAAAGACTTTTTTAAAAGTTTTTTTTATTATTTTATATTTCATAATTGTCTTTGTATATTTTTTTCCTTCCTTTCACACTTCATTTCTACACGACGTTCTCTGTCTCTCTTCCCTTCCTGCCTCCCACCTTTTTTAAATTTCAAAGGCTATTCTTCTTCCAATTTTCCATTAGTAAAATTTCAAGATGAAGATTCCACGCAGTGAGTTTTGGCAACTCAAAATTTATTTCAGGATTTTTATAAATAGACCACATTTTTTCTTTATAAAGTTCTTTAGCTTTACTATCCCTATAGAAATTATTAGCTGGTTTTTGACTTCTCTTGCTTTCTTGCAATTACTATCAACATGATGATGTCTTTGTCACTGGTGTGCAAGCTCACTGTATGCGGTCTCCTATATTTTGTTTTCCTACAATACATTCTGGAATGAAGCTTCATTCCCTATAACTCAGTGAAAATTATCCATCCCCTGAAAGCATGGGGATTTCCATGTCCTCCAATACAAGTCCAGCAGTATTTCACTTCTGTTGGCTTAAACAGATTGTTGCAGAGACAAAGCAGCACCCTGAATACTTTCTTTTTTTCCCTAAGGGGAGCTTAATGCCATCAGCAATAATACCAGACTTTTGCAAAATGTGTGCTTTGTATTATGTTTAGCCCAGCACTAATGAACTTTATCCATTTCATTTGCACTCCTTAAATACTAAACCATGTTCAGAACCTATGCTCTGTCCACTCCTTACATAGTCCTTGACTAAAAATCTATATGAAGATAGAAAAAATAGACTTCTGCCCAACTGGGAGAGAAGAAATGATTAGCAAACAACAAACCAGCAAATGTGAAACAAAGTAAGGACCGTTTCCACTAATATTGGCTAAAGGGCAGCACTGATACGATTGACCTACATCAGGGAGACTGAAAATTAATAGAGTGTCAAAAGTGCTCATGCTGACATAAGGCACTTCTAGCCAATTACTTGCGTGGGCAGAAAAGAGATGGATTGATGTGAATTTTGCTTCATATTTTACTTTAAATGTGGAGGGCTTGTTAGTTTGCTTTTTTTTTTAATTGGAAGCGAATACTGGAGCTGAGAAAATTATAAAGATATATGGAAGAAAAGAAGCAGTTGGACAGGATGAGAAGGAAAAGTGAGAAGTGTGCAGGGTACAGTTCTTTGACACATGCTACCATTTGGTTCTAACATTTCAATATTATGCTTGCAGGAATATTTACCCTATGCCTTCAAAGTGAGCAAAACACTAATTTACATGCCATCTTTTTCAAGATTTACGAAACCTTTTTTTTTTTGTATTTGATGTTGCAAATAACTCGTGTAACATACACTATGATTTAACAATGCTCTAAAATTTCAGTGCAGCCAGTAAATCCTTAGTTTGCCACCATAATCAAGAATTAATGGCAAAGTAGATAAGCGAAAAAATACTAGTTATGTTAGGTAGTACAAATTTCTATTAATCCAGAAGGCCTGATAAGAGCATTTAAAATCATGTAGGAGTCAATTTTGAAAAGAAAATAAACAACGACAACCTCTTCCATAAGAAAAAATTATTAAGGTTTTGGGGTTTTTTTTTAACTGTTATACATGGGTACACATGTAACTGTACTACTTGATTTTCTGGTAGTATTGCTACGGGTTGTTTTCAGAATCTGTTTTTTAACTTCAATATCTATGTTAATGGAACCAGCGCTCTAGAAATGAAGCGCAAATGTTTCCCATATTTGCAGTTTATCAAATACATCTCTGTTTAATATTGATATATGATGTTTGTTTTCCTAAGCATTTCTCAGGTTATTTTTCAGTGTGTGCCTTTGTACCTTCATGAATCAGCCACTCTGATCTCTCATGGGATTTAAAGTGCAGAACAGATCCAAACCCTTAACATCTCCATGGAAGTGAGGTCAGGAGGGGGTACAGGTGAACATGCAGAGGTAATGCTGGACCAGACAACACAGAAAAAGGGTGGACAGGGACACAAAGCAGGGCAAAATACATTTTGCAAGACACAGTGCTGATTTTTGTGCCTAATAACCTTAATATTTTTTGTTACTTCATAAACGTAGAATGAACACAGTTCAATGGTATCTTTTTATTTCTCACTATTAGTCAAAGACTAATTATTACTTCTAAATTTATGTTGTTACAGAGTAATTCTGCTGTTTTCAGTTTATCTACTTCATGCTGATAAAGGAAGAAATCAGAGAACTGTGACAGAAAACTTTAAAATATGTGCCTTGAAATAATAGTATTACCAGGAATCACATTAAAAGGGGATTTAAGAGATGGAATTTTACACTGCAATCTAATATTGTTCTCACAGAAAATCCAAGTGTATTTTGCAAGTGCATTGCAAATGCAATGTATAAAGCAAATGTGAGATGAATAAAATAATTTAAATTATTGCTATGTCGATAAGTTTTGCATAAAAAAGTGGTAAATGGTTGCAATTTGAATACAACAAGAATTCCAGCAGAAGTGGAGAGTGCTGCCTTTGACTGAAAGAAAGAAGTAGCATGTTCAAAGATGTGGAGTGGAAACATATGGTATTAAATCTATTTCCTTGATAAGTCAGAAGGTAACAAAAAAAAATACATGGATTTTGCTGGTTCTTGCAGGCAAAAAGAAGTTGGAAGCTTGTTATGAAAAACCAGGAGGATAGGCTGAAGAGCAAAGAAGGAATGCCAGAAACAGTCAAGACTGAAGACAGATTATGATTTTGATGATCCTTTCACTGTACAGGCTAGGTAATGTGGGTGATGTTTGCAGGTCAGGATGAGGCCTCTGTTCAGATACATTTACAGTCAAAAATCATTAGGATAAACAGTATCCATGAATACACAGGGAATATTACATATGTGTAAGATAAATTAATGCAGAAATTAAAATTACTGAGGATAAACAGAGGAAAAGAGGTTATAGATCAGACTCCCGAAAATGAATTCTGGGAAGGAGGGACAAGGAAGGGTATACAGCTACTATAAATATTGACATAGAAACTTTGAAAAGGAACTGAGAAGCAGGCCATCTGTCAGCACAAAGATCAGCAGGAACAGCAGATAAGGACCCAAGAAATACTAAAAAACACTCCAAGCATTCTGTCCTAACTTGTATTTATCTCAATAAAGAGACTGAAAAACATTACTACAAAATTGCAAGTCAGGGTTAACGTTTCCCAAACATGTCACGAGTGAGGCTGAGACCCGAGAGGAATTGCTCGTGTGCCCTGAAACGGAAAAGGCTGTTCAGAGCCCAAGAGCTGGTCCAAGGCCAGATGGCTTTATGATGGTTCCTTAAGACTACAAAAGAGGAGGCAACTCCTGTTCTGAAAAGACTTATCACAGATATGGATAAATGGGCAATAATGGCCCCTGTTGGAAAAATGAGCTGACATAATTCTCACAGTGCCTGAACAATGATTTATTTTGTCCAACAAGACACCATGGCTGGAGCAAGAGAGGCTCATTGAGTGATGCTAATGATCTTTATGCATTTAGGCACTGTATCTCAGCAACTTTGATGTTTATTGAGTATAATTTTAGAACAAATTAGAGGTTTTCTTCACAGAATGCTGGAGACAAGCTGACAGGCAGGCATGAAGAAGACAGTTTAAAACTGACACTGAAATTTGTCTGCTTTATTTGGCCAGCAGAACAAGTGAAATTGCTTTTGTCTCTTCTGATACAGGTTTTGCTGAATATACTATTTTATTTGATCAACAGTGTAATTCTGGTGTTGTGTAAAAGGCAGAATATGCAAGAACTGTGATTTCATTTGCATTTTTATGTCATAGCAGCCCTATGGAATTCACCAAAGCACTTTAGCTAAATTACTGTGTTTCTGTAATGGTTAATAAAATAGCAATGAAGAGGTTAATGAATGGACAAATGACTGACTAAATCTGAAGCAGGGAGAACTTTGATGGACAAGGTGAAGAGAAAGTATCAGATAAGAAAGTAATAGAAAACTTGAGAGTAAAGCTTTTAATTGTGAAACTCCTCTTTGTTTTAGAGGATAAAGCATTTTAGCTTTTGCACTCATGCAGACAAGATGTAGGAGGGAGACAGAAGGTCATATGCATGAACTAATCCTTTCATCCTCTCACTCAAGTCCCTTCTCAGAGCCACTCAATAAAAACATATCTGAGATGAAGAGAGTTCCATTATAAATCTTATATTTGATTTCCTTTTGAACCAAGTACAAGACCACAGAAATTTACTTTCCTACATATAAAGAGATATAAGTTGGACAGCATCTTGTCAAACATGAGACTGTTGATACTTAAAAATGGAAATTTTGAAGAATGCAGTTGGTCATGGTCTTAACCACATTTGCTCATTGTTATGCTCCAAAACTTACCAAGACAACGAATAACACCATTTGCAAATTACCTTACTGTGTTTACTTGACCTTTCCTCAAATCTTTTCTCTGAGGCAAGACTGCACCATTTCTAACATGTATAATAAATTTCCTCCCCACTCAGTACCTGCTCACAGAGGATTTGCTCCACTGGGCAATGCACAAGGTTCTTGGGTAGGTCACCAAAGGCCTATGTGGACAGACCCAGAGCCTCTTATTACAAATGCATAAATCCCACTCTGAACTTCACAGAGACTCTTTTAATACTGTATTTTCTTTATTTTGAGACTCCTCTTTAATATTGTATTTTCTTTATTTTACATGGGAGAGTTGTTGAAAAATTATTGTGATTTTGAATAGAGAAAGTAGTATGGGCCGGTGAGGACTTTGTGAAGCACAGAATAATCTCTTACTCTGCTTGAAATGGAAAACTTAACAGAGAACCTCTCTAACACAGCATGGTCCTTAATTTGGGGAAAGGTAGACTGTTGCTGGAGAAACTTTGAAACATAGTACTATTTCCAATAGTAAGTCACATTGAAAGGTTTATGTTCAGGAGAATTAAGGTAAATGGGAGTAAAGATTTTTTTTTTTTTTACCTGAACTATTAAAAGCATCTTGCATTTCTTACTTATTTTGGCAGCATGTTTTGTAGAAGATGGTATACGCTGACACACAAAGGCACAGGACATTTTGGAACCCAGACAAATTCAATGAGACTTAAGCTCCTAGAAGCCTTTTTGAACCTCAGTTTTACACCAGGTAAAACATAATACATTTGCTATGGGGTTTTTCTTCACTTTTAATATTTGAATTAGAGAACTGAGTTCTTGCAATAATGGCAATTAAACTGGAAATATTGAAAATAATATAATATTTCTTGAAAAATAATGCAAATTATTTTTTCTAATTTGTTGCTACATTTCTTTTTCTTCCCCAAGTGACTTCTTTGGGCTTCTTAACAGACTTACCTGGGATTATTCATTCTCTTCTGTCCATTTTCAGAACAAAGAATCAGCTATTTGAGAGTACTTGTTAAATACCTGTTGCCTACGGACATTTAGCTGATTATACTGCAAGTTATCCTATCTTTAATTTATTTCACCTTTCTTTCAGGAGAGACTTTTTTTTTTTTAAATAAAGATGCTATTAAATCCATGGGAAGCTTCTAGTATTGTTTTGTTGTTGTCAGATTCAACCCCAAATCTGGATGTATTCTCTGGTATTTTTTGTAATAACTACAGCCCCTAGGACTGTGTCTCAGCTCTTTGGGTAACACTGGGTTGCAGTCTCCTGTCTCCTCAGATGCAAACAGCTAACAGGCATTTGTTTGAGTTTTTAGTTAAAGCACTTGAATTCAAAACACTTAATACTCATATTATTAACTTCAGCTACTGGGGGCCAAAGTGATGAAAGATTTATGAGGAGGATTGTGTGGCTCCTTCTGGGAGCCTGGAGCCATTCCTTGTGGCACAGGAGAAATTAGTTGAGCCAAGATATGCATTTCAGCAGGGTCTCAAAATGTTATTGCAGTTGCAGCTTTCATTGGTTCACAGGCTGAGACAGACTTGAACACTGACCCTTGTGGTGGGTGGCCTGTTCCCTGAGCACGTTGCTAAATGCACTGCAGCACGTGGATTCTTCACAACCCTGCTAAGATCCCATTAGTAAGAAAGGCCTCTCCACAAATTAAGGCAAACAAGGCCACACGGCAAAGCCAATAATACGGATTTTATTTCGCAACAAAATGTGAGCTGGAGAGGTAAAAATGTTTATGAACACATAAGTTAAACAGTTGACAGTTAAACAGTTGTTAGTTGTAAAAGCATACATATGTATCTTATCCATTTCATTCAAATTCGTATCTCTGTACAGTTGTAAGTGTTCCATGTTAATTCGTAACTCTATACGACTGCAAAACGTCACAGCTGTAAGATTATGAGAGTATCGATAGTACTATACTAAGATAACATCAGAGCACTTTCCTGGGCCACGATTGGTGAGCATGATCAGCCAATCATTCGACGCCCAGAGGAAATGATTGGTCAGGAGTGAACCTTGCTAAGGACCAATAAAACCCCGGCAGACGAGCCAATCACACCAGGGATCCTGAGTGCACCAATCAGAGGAAGGACAGAGTATATAAAAAAGGACTGACAGACTATGGGGGTGTCACTCTCTGAAGGACGTGGTAAACGGAAGGAGTGTTCAGAGTGGTACTACACTCTTGTTGTTAAAGTTCTGACTTGTCGAAAAGGGTTTGAGACTAGCTCAGCCCCTGTTCTCAGTGGTCAGTTGAAAATAAATCATTGGCCAATTTTTTTAACAATGTCGGAGTCTTGGCCACGTTTGTAACAAGTGGGGGGCAGGGGAGAGAGATAACAGGCAGAAGATACCAGCATCCATGGATCCAGCAGCATCCCATCCCTTCCACCTCACTTCTTAGTGAGGGTCCCAAGGTCCTAACAAACCCATGGCTTCAGTTCTGGCCAATAAAATAGGATCTGGTAAAAGGTATGCATTTACATAAAAGCTGAATTAAGAAGATAGGACTGTTAACATTTTCTGCTTACTTTAACAATGTCACACACAAAGTCAATTTTAATAGATTTTTTTTTTAATTTCTCACTTATTTTTAAGGATTGCTTTTAAAATTCAAGACTATCTGGTTGACCTAACCATTCAAATATTCAGACATGGCAAAGATCCAGTATTATTTTCCTTAGAAGGTAGCTCTTTTCGTCTCAAAAGAGACATTTATTCTTATTCTCATTTAAAACTGGCTTAAAGAGTATTATGGAAGACAAGAGTGTCCCAACTCAGTTTCAGTGAACCCAGTGCTCTCTGGCCACACTGACACCATTGATTCCAGTGTCTGACATAGTCTATTTTTCTTGACTGTGCCTGAGTGTTCTCCCTTGCTGTGGCTAAAAAAATATTCTGCTCCCTGCAATCGCTGCACTGATGCCCAAAAGACAGAACAAGAACAAGGGGCTCAAACTGAAGCAGGAGGTTCTCTCTGAACAGGAGGAAAAGCAGCTTTTCGCTGGGAGGGCGACCAAGAACAGGAGCAGGTTGCTCAGAGAGGTCCTAGAGCCCAAAGAGATGTTCAAAAGCCATCAGTGTGGACGTGGTCCTGCACAACCGGCTCTGCATGGCCCGGCTCGAGATGGGGCCGGGGCAAGGTGCCGGAGCGGCGGCGGCCGCGCCTCAGCCCCGGCCGGGCCCGGGTAAGGCCTCAGCAGCGCCCTCCTGGCAGCAGGGACCGAGCTCGGCCCGCTCTGTCCCAGGGGCGCCGCGCAGGCCACGGGACAGAGCGGGAGGAGCCTCGGCACCGTCGCCCTCAGTTCCGAGCCTGCTTTTCCATGCAGCGCGGGGCTCGCCCCCGCCTGCTGCGAGGAAATGCCGGGCTCCAGCTGTTGCTGAGCTCTGAACAAGTCGTGCCTGCAGGGCAGAGAATCTCACTCTAGGCTTCCTCCGGCACTTTCTCCGGGAAAGACATTCCCCAGCGAAACGCGCTCAGGGCGGCCGGACAGCCTGCTCAGGGGGGCGGTGGGGCCGAGGCAAAGGCTGCGGGGTGCTCCCCTCGGGCCAGCCCTGCTGGAAGCGGGCTGGGGCACGGCAAAGCCCCGGGGCCCAGGCAAACGCTGCCTCTGGGGGTGCTGGGAGCGGCCGGGGAGGCAGTGCTAATCTGAGGCATTTGAAGGTCCCTTCCGACCGTGGGGAATCCGGGACTCGGGGATTGCCCCGGGCCAGGTGCAGCACCTGGCACTTGGCCTTGTTGAAACCGGTGACGTTTTCGTGATCCCACCTGTCAAGCCTGTGTATGCGTCCCTTCCGTGGTGCCTCTGCCCTGCTCAGGTTCCCATCCCCTGCAAAGGTGCTGAGCTCGATCCAGTGCCAGTGTCATTGGGGAAGCCACTAAAGAGCCCCGGGGCCAAGGCAGAGCCCTAAAGGGACGCCATTGCCCGGACTGGCTGCTGAACATGAAGCTGTCACCAAAACCGCAGGAAAAGAACAAGTTCTCCAACAACATCTTTTCAATGATACAGAATCAGACATCTCTGTATTCTGACCAGGAAGTTATTCTGGCAGTGGAAGAATTTCCATTTCACACACACACAGGTTGTGCAGTGAAAATCGTTCCATCCCACATGGTTCTTTACCAGACTTTTAAAATATTTATGCATAAAAAAGGAAGGAATTCTTCTTCACTGGTTTTTATTACAAAATTCTTAGTATTTGATCTCTTACTGGTTATTGAAGCCTTTGCCTTTGATGCTAATTTAGTCCTCTTTCTCTTATCAATCTTTTCCCAGACCAGGTGTCTCAAACCACACCAGTGGGTCAGGTTTGCTAATGCCCATTTATGTCCTCTGTATCTTCTGGCTATTCCCAACCTGTAGATGCTAAACTTTCAGAGTCCAGGAATCTTTTGTTGATTGAAGCCCATCAGGCCTCAGCCAGCAAAATGCAAAGCCTTTGTGAAAAGTCTTTTGAAGAAAATCCTCATTTCCCTTCCTGCCTTGACAAAGGTGAACAAACCCAAGACAAAAGTGCCTTAAAAATTTTAAATGTTGTATCATTTCAACAGAGCCACTGACCACAACCCTGTGGCTGCATCCATCTGGCCCATGGCTCATGCCCTGCATGGCCCACCCGCCAAAGCCGGGGCTCTGCAGTGCGGGGCTTGGGCTGTCGAGTGGGACAGTGTCCAAAGCCTCACAGGGCTCTGGACACATCAGGGGCTACAAGTGCCCAAGTCCGAGGACACCTCAGTGTCGGTTCCAGTGCATTTGGCTGTTGAAGGGATGTTGTGACACAGACCCGTTGTGTCAGGGCCCTTGGTGATGTGGGACATTGTGGTGCCCAGAGGCTCTTGTGACATGGCAGAGCCCCACCCTGCTCAAGGGGTATCCAAGGGGCACAGAGCTGTGGGATGCTCAGTCCCAGGAGAGCTGCTGTCTCATGAGGAAGCAGCTCACCTGAGAGCCTCAGCAGCACAGCAAGATGGAGACACTCAGAGAGGAGGCAAACCCCAACTCCCCCCCTGCCACAGAGCAGCCAGGCCTGTGCACGAGGCCCCAGGTGATGGCCAGCCCCACAGGGAGAGAGGGCAGAGGGAGCTGTGATGGGGCCGGAGGGCAGCTGCCTGGGGGCCAGGGCCTTGTAGCCCCTGAAGTGCCAAGGCAGTCTCCTCCTTCCGCCACAGCCGGTGCACAGGGCCAGGGCCCTGCCCCACACAGCTCCTGCAGCCCCCCAGGCCCCTCAGCCCCCCAGCCAGGAGCCCTCAGGGAGCAGTGGGATGGGGCAGCAGAGGGGGCAGAGCTGCC
Organism: Hylia prasina; assembly: GCA_013397195.1. Taxonomy (NCBI): domain Eukaryota; kingdom Metazoa; phylum Chordata; class Aves; order Passeriformes; family Sylviidae; genus Hylia; species Hylia prasina. The sequence continues at coordinate 50,831 of VYXD01007170.1, forward strand.
AGGGCCACAGACTGTGGAGTGGGACTTGGCCATGGAGAAGGGGAAATGGAAACATGATATGGACCAAGAGCCATTCCAGCGGGAAGACAAGACAGATGAAGAGCTGTGCCAAGAAGATGACCGTGACAAAGTGCTTCCCCACTGGGAACTCTCCATGGAGCTAGGGCTCCCTAAAGAAGTCAGACGAGACCCAGTGTTGTCCCCGGATGGAGATGATAGTGACAAAGAGGAGTCACAGGAGGACTGGGGAGAGATTACCATCCACGCCATCTGGGTCAACCCCCGGTACCCGCAGCTCCTGCAGGACACCGACAGTGCTCCCCAGGACTGGGCCAAGGCAGCAGGGGCTCAGAGCCTGGGCCCTGCCGCAGGCCCCTTCCAGCTGGGAGCCCTGAGGGAGCAGCCGGCTCCCCCCAAGGAATGCCCGTCCCGCTGCAGGCGGGCGCTGCGGGGGCTGTTCTGCTGCTCCTGCCTGAGGCCACAGCCGGACGAGGAGCGCCCGCTGCCCACGCCAGGCTGGGCCCTGCAGGTGGCGGCTGTGCCGGAGCCTGCCCAGGGTCCTGAGCGAGCCACACGGGCTGAGCCAGCCATCCTTTCCCTGGACGTGTCTCTCCAGGCTGAGCAGGACTGCTACAAAAACCATTCTTCCATTACAATGAAAGTTGAGTTTAGGAAACAGTAGTATTAAGAAAGAAAGACACAAAAATACTCCCCACCAAAAAAAATCCTCCCAAAAAAGGCAAAAAAAAGATAAGACTAGCAATAGAAATCAGATTAAGAACAGGAATAAGATGATGATGAAGAGATAGAAGTAGTAAATAATAATAATAAGGGAAAGAATAACATTAAAAATAGTAATCTGAGTACGAATAATAGTAAGAAGGAGAAGATGAAGGAGAAGAAAAAATCATAGTAGTAGTAAATGAAGAAGAGAATGAAGAGGAGATAATAGTGATAAAGAAGAAGGAGTTGAATAAGAATTAGAAGAACAAGAAGAATAATTAGAAGAACAAGAAGAAATAGTAATAATTAATAGTAAGAAACTGAGTAAGAAAAACAAGAAAAATAAGAATGACTAAGATGAAAAAGAAATAATAGTAACGAAAAAGAAGACTAAGATGAAGAAGACGAAAATAGTAATTGTAATAAATAATAAAATCAAAATAAAATGCACATCCACACATCTTCTAGAATCACAGAATGAAGGGAATGTCATTAAAGATGATCTAGAATCAAATTATTTTCTGCGCTCACTCTCTCTCTCTGAGGCCTCTTTCGTAGTTCTTTCTATTTCTCTACATCCCCTTTCTTGTTAAATAAAGCCCATCTTAAATGAAGTCCATATGTTGTTGTCATGTGCTCTCACTGGCACCTCCATTTGGGCAGAGGCATCTCTCCCTAACGGGATCATAACACCTGCACAGGGTCCCTTCCAGCTGCAAGGATTCCATTATTCTGTCAGCTCCTCGCTTCCCTTTTCTTCCCTGCTTTGAGCTGGGAATGTGCTTGAAAATGTCCAGCAGACAAACATTTGCTGTCTGCTCTGGGAGCCCACACGGCTCCATGACCTGGGGGTCTTGGTCAAATGTTACATGAGCCAACAACATGTCCTTCCAGCAGAGAAGGCTAAGGGTAGCCTGGGCCGTATTAGGAGGAGTGTTGCCAGCAGGCTGAGTGAAGGAATCCTTGTCCCCTCCTCAGCAATGGTGAGGCCACACCTGAAGTGCTGTGTCTCCACTGGAGAGAGGCCACTGAAAGGCCATGATGATGATTCACAGGCTGGAGCATCTCTTGCATGTAGAAAGGCTGAGGGAACTGGTGGGAACTGGCTACATAAGTCATGGGGAATTTGACGAGGATGTAGAAATACCTAAAGGCAGGGGTTTGGTGGTGCATTCAGGTTTGTTATGATAACTGATGGTCATAAGTTCTGTACCTCCCTGTTCTTTTAAGTTAATGTTTTAGGGATAAAAGTTGTACCCTCCCCGAGTTGTCCATCTATCCTAGCCCTGCCGCTTTTTCCAGATTGTTCCTTGTCAGTCTTCTCCATGGGCAAACCCCTTGCCTAATACCCCACCT